>UESW01002693.1:0-175597 GCA_900491605.1 Calamus simplicifolius | reverse complement strand
GATACTATATAGCTTGTATAACTCAAAGTATATTTTTAATATGATATCAATAAAATAAAATGTAGTTTATTCTTCAAATAATATACAGTACTAAAATACTCTACAATAACTTTCCACTGAAAGATAACCTATTAAGATAAAAATACATGCATTACAAATTGAAGATATGCATTCTTTATCTATAGCCCAGACTTTCTTTATTAAATTCTAGATTTCCATCAGGATCTACCTGCCCACTGGCATCTCATGTAAACTTTTCCTCTTGGATAATTACTTGGCCCACTAGCCCTTTTTAAATCATAGTATATGCTTTTAAATCTGATGCTACTGGGCTATGTTTGTAATGCCTTTGAGGTACCACTCTATAGTCACCCTCTTGTAGGTGTACTTTCATTGGGTGCATGACTAGCAACAGGATCCTCACACAAATAGCACCCCTTACCAGTGTGGTTCACCCGGCAAAGTGCTTTGTTCATTAACCCTAGAACCTCGGGTTTTCTCTCTGCCCCCACGGGCTATATATATATATAGTAACCAGCTCCATTGAGCTATGATTCATGCCCCCATGGGCTTCTTACAACCTGCCCCACTGGACTGGTCAAGCATGCACTCACCCCTGATTATGGGGTTCATCGTACGATCAAATCGCAAGGAGGTGTTGGCTCAATGTAGTGTGCAATGCTCATGCCACAGTATAGTCTAAAGGGTAATCAGCCCCATAGCTGCTTGATGCTCAGTATGATACATACATCATAATATGCCATTTGGAAAGTTTTATCATGCAAATATGCCATGTATGCATCTACCATCCCCTCATCGAAACTCATGCTTATGTCTTTATGCTTAAAACTCATGCTCAAAACTTATGCTTATTTCTTTATGCTTAAAATTTATGCTCAAAACTCATGTATCAGAATATCATGTACTAGGTTCTCATTTCTCAAATTTAAAACAAACAATACTCTACTAAACATAACATACCACAACTAGGTATTAGTCTCATTATACTAGTTCAAATTAACTTCTCATTGCTAGATGAGAAACCCACTCATCTTATTAGGTTACTTCTCAACTGGTACTCAACTCCAGTATTTCTGTTCCCTGAAATAACCCTCCTGACCTATGTCAACATACAGATACGATAGCTATTAGGATTACCTCCACATAAGGTTTTCTCATAAAACCATGCATGCATACATGATCTATCATCTAATATCTTATTATTTTTTCATCCTTTCTTTACTCAAGATTACTTTCACTATTGCCTCAAAATATAAGAGTCTAAGAAAATTTAAAGTCATGCAAGATCTAGGGAAGCTATAGCTTACCTGAAGCCAAGACAAATCCCAAGCTTTTCTTTCCATTCCTCTTTCTTTCTCCTTTTCTTCTTCTTCCTCTTCCTCTTCCTCTCTTTCTTCTCTTCTTTCTCTCTTTCTTTCTTTCTTATCTCTGGTTGAACCCACATTTTTGTTTTTCTATAATGACTTGAGGACCAAGTCACGGGTAACTTAGGGGCTAAGGCATGCCAATTTTCTATTTTACCCTCAAATACTCTTAACACATGCTTTTTAAAAAATATGTAATTTTTTGCCCTTAGATTTTCTTTTCCAAATTGCCCTTTGCACAATTACCAATTGCCATAGGAGCCTTTTCCAAATTTGCCCTGATAGTAATTTTTTTAATCAATTTATAGCCCAGATTATTATTATTTATTTAAATAAATACTTTATATAACATTTCTAAGAAATGACCTTACCAACTTGAAGAGCTCGATTTTAAAAATCCAACGGTTTAAATGACACTCAAATCAGACTTAAAATGGAATAAATATAAAATTTTTAAGATTTAACCCAGAAAATCTGCCGTCTTAGAGTGGGCTCTAACAGATTTAGAGTCGGCTCTCGGAAAAATTAGAGTCGGCTCCTAAAAATTAGAGTCACCTCTAATACGCAGCAGAAATTCTAACCTTCTATTTTTTCAATAGAGTCGACTCTCCCTTCTGAAAGTGTCAACTTTAAAGCATGCCGGAAGTTCAAAACCGTGCAAGAGTCGACTCCACTCTAATTAGAGTCGACTCTAATTACTAAAAACATCTCTTAATGATAAAACTCAAACTAAACTTTATTTTTCTTATGATTTAAGCTTATTAAAACTTCATTCTCTCAATTTCTTAAATCAAACTCATTAGCATTCAAAAATATACTCATTTACTTCAAAATTTCTTCTTTTTACATTTATCAAGTGGCCAATACGCACACACTTCATTGAAACCCTCTGACTTTTATTTTAAATAAAAAATACCATTAATATTATCAATAAATTACAAGGTTTTCAGGATGTTACAATGGAAGACTCTGGAGCCGAGGCCAACTGGGGCTCCAAGGTCCAAGGCCGAGGGGGACCTTGGAGTCTGAGACCGAGGGGGACGCTGGTTGCTTAATCCATTAGCTCTAACATGGCTTGATCAGCCACATTAAATAGTAAGGATACGATGAAGGTATAATGTGATGGTGGTAGTGATAACAAAGAATGACAAATATGATGTAGAAAAGTAGTAGAATAGCAAAAAATAATGGATAGCAAAGGATGATGTGGTAGCAAAGGATGATGAAGATGATAGTAAATAATGGTAACATAATGAATGATGAAAGTATAAATATAAAAGAAAATTATTTTATTTTAAAAATATAAATACTTTGATGATATTTTTAAATTAATATATATTTGAAGAATTTAAAAATATTTTTTATTTTTTCTTTAAAAAATATTAGATTTAAATATAGGGCCACTTGGGTCAATTTTGGAGACCAAACTGTAGTAGATCTGAAACATGGGAAGCATCGCTTTTATCCTGGCGCGGTTGTACATCGATATGAATTCGACAATGTTGCGCCAACTATTCAGAGTCACCATCGTTGGACACATGTTGTAAAACCTTATTATCTTCTTCACCAACGGGTGGACAGGGAATCGGAGACGCGCTCTCAAACTCTCTTCGTAAAAGAAGATCCCATACTCAAGCTGCTCTGAGACCATCTGTTTAGGTTTCAATAATCATAGAACAATATACCAAGGAATCTTATACCTTCGGCGGACTCTATCCAAATCCTTTAAGGTCATCATAGAAGCCATATCACCCAGGCCTTTCATACTTCCGAGTTGAGAGGAATAGGCTTCGAAGGGGAGCACAAGAGTCTTGAGAAATGAATCTTTGAAGAAAAAGCAAGGAAATAGCATGATAGGGGATAGCTCTCCTCAACCCTTCTTTTAAACCGTCCTAGCAGAAAGGCAGTGCCCCTTCGACTAGGATCCCCAAATCTTAAAATTGCCAACTCGGATGCCTTAAGCATAGGGACTTGCCATATGTTGCTCCCCTGATTGTCATTTGTGAGAAACTAGGGGTTTTCCGCTTCATCCACCGAGAAAAATGATGTTGTGGTGATGTGGCATTATGAAGCCATCATTGCGCACCTCTTCAAGGTCAAATCCCCCGTCTGAATAAAATCATCCGGACTCTACTCCTTTTGCCCAAATATAAACTTCGGACTAGGGAGTGGGGGGCATATGATGCGGGGTAAAATCATCATTACATCAAATATCCGTGCACATGACGAAAAGGTTGGGATCACTTTCGACTTCTCATCCTCCAGTTATCGCGTCTTGATAAAGACAAAGAAATATATCTCAGCGAGGCCAAGCTATCCTTATACCTTAGCTAGACTGAGCTATCTTTAAACTTCGACCAGCTGAGCTACTCCTATATCTTGGCCGGATCGAGCTATTTTTGTGCTTCGGTCAGACTGAGTTGCTTTTACTCCTCAACAGAATCCAGGAATCCTTGAACTTCTGTGGAACCGAGCTACCTCCACACCTAGCCCAAGTGCGCTCGTTACCTATCATCATGATGAATGGCCCTGATCGCTTGATTCCCAAAGTATTTTCCCCAAAGTAGAAATAAAGGGCCAAGTGCGAAAAAATTCAAATTTATGATAATATGACAAGATTCCAACCACGTGGATCCCCAACCATCCTAAGTTGGGAATAAAGCCAACAAAGCCGAACGTGGTCTAGAGCCTATAAATCACCGAATCTCAAGGCATCATCTAGCCTCTCTAGCCAATGATCCTCTAACTAACTAGATTTGAGTGCTATCGGTCTCATAACAAATTTGATTTGAATTAGATTCGAGTCATGATAGTTTTCGATTTCCTATGACATGTCCAAGAAGTCAGGTAATTGCCTGCTATTATGCCAGCAACTTATAAAGACCCTGTCCAAAAATTCTTTAGGTACGCTCACTCTTTCACTAAAAACTCCATTGAAGCTCAAGCAGGGAAGCCCACGCAGGTAGTCTACGAAGGTCCAAGAGGTTGCAGAACAAACGAGCTTGAAATTCCATGTTTGGGCCGAGTGTACGGAATTGACCCGACTTCGTTTTGACACTTTGGGTCAATCGAATCCGGTCAGCTACTATGTCGGACTGGGCCCAAACTTGGCTGGTCACATGGAAACGGGCTGCTGATTCAAGGGCTCAGAACGTAGCAGGATGACTTCAAAGGAAGATGGGTGGAGGAGCTCCCTAATGTGCTGTGGGCCTACCATATGATGTCGTGGGCTCCCACTGGAGAGACCCCTTCAGCCTTGTGTTCGGGTCTGAGGCCGTCATCCCCATAGAAATCGACATCCCGAGTCCTTGGGTGGAGTAATATCTTGAGAAGGATAACCCGAGCCTACTGCGGGCCAACCTCAACCTCATGAGGAAGTACGTGATCGAGTGCGACTCAGAATGGTAGCCTATTGCCAGAGAGCTGCCAAGTACTACAAAGCTCATGTCCACCCTAAGGCATTCCTCCCATGAGACTTAGTTCTCAGGAGAGCCGAGGTCTCGAAGCCAGCGAAAGGAGGTAAGCTATCGCCCAACTGAAAGGGGCCCTATCGGATCATGGAGGCTCTCCACTATGGAGCATACCAGATCGAGGGACTTAATGAAAAGCCACTCTCCCGCATCTGGAACTCCAATAACTTCCATCAGTACTATCAGTAATGTAAACATGCACATGTTTGATTATGAATTTGAGTATTTCATACTTCATGAGCTTGAATAACTCATCCTTTCGGCTAATAAAGATATGTTCGAGTATCTCTTCCTTTCAGCCAAAGCCCGACTTCGATCGGCACTAAAGACCCAGGGCTAGCTCAACACCTGAAGACCGATCCCTATCGGCACCAAAACCCTGCGGCAAGTCGGCGTCGCGGGCTTAATGCAAAGTCAGCACCTAAAACCGACCTTGAGTCTTCATAAAGGATGGCTCCAGTGCTAGCCTCGGCACTCGCTCTAAGATCTGCTCCAGCACTACAACGAAGTCTCGAGCCTGCTTATGGCGAACACCGGGACCGATGCAGCTCTATCGGGTGATCCTATAAGGGCAAACTAGGATAGGAACGCGCCGCACAGAGCTAAGCATTCAAAGAAATTTTTAAAGACATAGAAATTTCAAGAAAAAACTTCATTTTTATTACTTGTCAAAATGTCTACAAAATGCCAACTCAGGTCGGATTTCAGTAAAAAATGCCGACTCAGGTTGGACTTCAATGCAAAAGAAAAGAAAAACTCAGTGTGGGCCCTCAAGCATCGATCGATGCGGACCCACCACCAACTGGCTCCTCTAACTCCTCACCAGCGTGAGGCTTGAGGTCGTTGAGGCTCGAGATGCCAGACCCTCGTGGCCTTCCTCTTGCTGTCTCGGAAGCCCTGGAGGTAAGCATCCACGGAGGCCTCTGCCACCTCATCAGCAAATTCGGCGAAGCCCCGGAAGCGCTCTACTACCTCTGCTGCTGCCCCCTCCGCTGCCGCAGCCCTTTCCTTGGCTTCTCGTGCCCTCTGGAAGGCTTCGCTCGCTCAGGAAGTAGCATTGAGACCTTGGCATTGGCATCGGTGGCCCTAGCATCCACCATCTGAGGGATCTCCTCTGCATCCTCGACTCACCCCTCAAGTTCCCTCACCTCCTGGATCACTGTATCCAGTTGGTGTCGATTGGCCTCCAGCTCGGCCACCTTTATCGCCAACATTGCTTCAGTGGTGCGGGCACGCCTAAATTCGGCCGCTCCCTACCGCCTAATCTCCTCGACCTTCCCTTGGAATAACCCCAGGATCCCCTTGGCCTCCTCGGCCTCCCTTCGGGCCATCCTCAGTGCCCTTTGGGCCACCTCGGCCTCCTTTCGAGCCACCTCCAGCGTGTTCTCGGCCTCATCGGTGATGGGGCATGAAAAAAAAATTGATGGAATGAGGGGATGGTGATGTGTTCTAAGTGATTACCACCTTTAATGAACATTTGAGCCCAAGCTATGGCTGAATTCATACATGGGAGAAATGAAGAACATCAAATCGGAAGCAGAAATCTAAACACCCTTGTGCAAGCTTCTTTCAAAGAAATAAAAAGATTAGGATCTAAAGGTATGGAAACCTTCAAACTAAGTTAAGCCACCTTTAAAACTTCAGATCTAAAGGATCAAGAGGTTTTTTTTTCTCATATCTTTTTAACGTATCATAAGATAAATAAATTGCACGTAATAACTAAAACCATTCGTAAACAAAAAGTCAAACATATTCTTAAGCAAAATTAAGAAGGAAAAAAGGAGAACAGTTCACTGATCATGCAAGTCGATAGTATCTCCTTCAATGATCTCTCTAATCCAGTTGACATCCTCATCACGTTGAAATATTACATTTTGGTCAAGAACTTGCTGAGCAAATGCATCAATATCTGGCTCATTATCTTCAATTTGATACACCCCCCTCCTTGACATTTTAACTGCAACTTGCCAGTTAGGATCCATGGGATCTATAACATAGTAAACTTGCTCAGCTTGCCTGGCCAATATGTAGGGTTCATTACTTACTCGCTCATCTCGATATAACAAATTGTTGAAATTTACCAATGTAAATTGATACTTGTCAACTTTAGTCCCACGGATTGGATCAACCCAGTCACACTTGAATAACAAAAATTTTAATCCGTGACTGTATATAACTTCAATGATATCTTTCAACTGACCATAATAATAACCTGCATCGACAGAAGGACACCCTATACCACTATTTTGTGTTGCTCGTTTCTCATCTACTTCTTTGATGCAAAATCGAAACCCATTGACATCACAAGTTGTGTAACATCGTGCTGTTATAAACGGACCATCAGCCAGTTGGTTCATTTCATCAGTCAAAGTACCTTCACTCTCTCATCGTAAATTGTACACCTACAGAATTAACATAATCATTGAATAAAGCTATGTAAAACTAATATGATAAGAAAAATTGAAGCACATACAACCATATGTACACATACAACCATATTTATACATACATAATTCTTGAACCAATCATGAAATGATTGAAAATGGGACTACCGAATTTGATTATCTGTCGCATGAGGCATGTCCCGTTTGAGCTCATCAATGTGTGTCCTATAATGCAGAACAACATGTGTTAATGACAAGCTTGATTGAGTTAGACATAACACGAACAAGTTAAATATATGAATGAGCATTCACTTACTGAATCAACGCCACAACTGATGGAGTGTTAAACAACACGTATCGATGAGCTTGAATCCAATCGATGTTATCTAGATCAAATGGTGTTCCCTCCCCAATAGGACCATCATTAATCCGCAAGGGCCTATCAAGTTTGGTTTCAACATCATTAAGATATGTAGCACAGAAATGAGTACACTCTTCCATCAAATAACCCTTGGCTATTGATGCCTCTGGACGAGCTCTGTTATGCACATACCTTTTTAATGTATTCATGTACCTCTCAATAGGATACATCCACCGAAATTGGACAGGGCCACCAAGCAAGGCTTCACCTGTTAAATGTATAGTCAAGTGGACCATTACATCGAAGAATGAAGGTGGAAAGAGTTTCTCCAGATGACACAGTGTTAGCGCAATCCTATCCTGGAGACTTTTCAAATCATTTGTGCGATGGACTCTTGAACACAGTTGTCTGAAGAAGTTACTCACCTCAATCAAGGGCTTAACAACATTCTTAGGTAAACAATTTTGGATTGCAATAGGAATTAATTATTGAATGAGAATGTGATTGTCATGACTCTTCAAACCTTATAAAGTCCGTTCTTTCATATTCACATGCTTAGAAATATTAGAACAATAGCCATCAAGCACCTTGACCCCTTTAAAATGGAAAGAAATGCCTCCTTCTCATCTTTACTCATCGTGTACTGTGCAGGAGGCATGTATGCCTTGTTAGACTCTGTCAATTGTAAGTGTAGTGGTTTCCGCAAGCCCATTTCCTGCAAATCACGATGTGTATTGTCACTATCTTTGGACATTCCCTTAACACCGAGAAGGGTCCAAAATATATTATCACACACATTTTTCTCAATGTGCATAACATCCAAGTTGTGCCTCAGTAAATTGTCTTTCCAGTACGGTAACTAGTAAAAAATACTTTTCTTCTTCCAGTTATGACTGCGCCTTCTGTTCGCACCAGGAATAGCAGGCAATGAAGGGGCTAACAGATCTTGGAAATCATATACTGTGCGTATTTGCTCTTGTTCAAGTTGTGATAACAAATCAACCCCAGTCATTATTTGTGGTGTTGGACCATATTCTCGAGTGCCATCGAATGACAATTTATCCCTTCTGAACATATGCAATGGAGGTAAAAAATGTCTGTGACCTGTGTAAGCCCACTTTTTGCCATGTTTTAGCTAGGTTGACTTTTTACTCTGATTGCAACAAGGATAGGCAAATTCCCCCTTCGTGCTCCAACCTGACAAATTCGCATATGCCGGGAAGTCATTGATTGTCCATAATAATGCAGCGCAAAGTTTGAACATTTCATTTCCTTCAGAATTGAAAGTCATCACACCTTCGGCCCATAATTCATTCAACTCGTCAATTAAAGGCTGCATATACACGTCAATTTTATCCCCAAGGCCCCTTGGTCCGTCAATAAGAGTGGATAGGATCAGAAAAGGTTGCTTCATACATAACCAAGGAGGAAGATTGTACGGAACCAACACCACTGGCCATGTACTATGAGTTGCCCCGGTCATGGACCTGAAGGGGCTAAAACCATCTGCAGCCAACCAAGCCGCACACTACGACTATCCAAGGCAAAGTCGGGGTGTTTCTTGTCGAAATCCTTCCATGCCGGGGAGTCCACTGGGTGGGTTAACTTTTCATCCTCCCTACCATGCTCTGCATGCCATCGCATCAATTTAGAAATTTTAGATGACATAAAAAGCCTCTTCAGCCTTGGCTTGAGTGGAAAATATCGCACTTGCTTTACAGCGACAAGCTTCCCACGATTCAAAACACTTCGCAAATTACTCTGACGATTCTGACCAACCCCATCGTCCTTCCACCTTGAAGTTTTAGACACAATACACGTATCGAGGTCGGCATTCTTATTTCTAAACAACATACAATTGTTTGGGCATGCATCGAAAGTCTCATATGTGAAGCCTAAGTTTTTAGTTAAGTTGCGAGCATGGTAGTAGGACTCAACTAGCTTTGTACCGAATGGGAGCACTTTGTGCAATAGCTGGAGTAGCATGTCGAAGGACGTGTCCGTCCACTGATTCAAAGCCTTCAAGTATAACAGCTCGACAATAAAAGATAATTTACTGAAATTCGTACATCCAGGATACAATTCGGTCTGCGCATCATCTAGAATTTCAAAATACCTTAATATTTCTTTATCTGCACCCAAGCGAGGATTACTCCCACCCACCCTATCAGTCTCACAGCAACTGTCTTCGGGTGCTAACCCGCATGCAATATCATTTAGCATCACGATCATCGGATCAACTGTCATAACATCGACCTCCATCTCAACTCTTTCCTCTCTGCAATAAGGAACATAATCTTCCCCATGTCTAATCCAATTTTTGTAATTCTTCAAAAATCCATTTAGAATCAATTGCTCTCGTACAATATCTCGTGTGTAGTAATAACGGTTTACACATTTTCTACAGGGACAACTGATGTGCTCACTATCAAACCCATTGGTGAAGGCAATGAACTGCTTAATCCCCTCTATATATTCCCTAGACGTCCTATTTGGCAAATCAATCCAACTCTTATCCATGTCGCTAAGTATTTCTGTGAAAGTATGAATAAGCAAATATAATTAGCCTAGGAGATGGGGCAAACATAACAATTTACCTAGCCGTCAACTTGCTAGGCAATGCACGGACAAATAACTTGCTAGGCAATGCACGGACAAATAAATTAAAAAAAATGAAGATTACTTTAAAAGAAAAAAGAGTAAAAACTTTCACCGGTTAGAGTCTACCTCACTAGCTTCACTTGACCTCCTGTGTTCTGAAAAAAGAAGGATTAAATTCAATTTACAACCAAAAGTATCTAACCTGAAAAGCTAGTTCAAAGTTTAACCCCGTCAGGGAGGCTTTTGAATCTTTCACCTGACACAAGGACAAAACAAATAAATAAGTAAAAACCATAGATTGTAGAAATAACGAAAAAAAAAATAGCTGGAGCACTCATCTAATGTGCACTTTTCTCAATTCAGAATGGGAGACCTAGCACAAGATTTAGATTTACCCAATAAAAAACTAAACTAATTATGTAGAAAAAGTAAATGAAATCTAAAAGTAAGAAAACTATTATAGTGTGAAAATCTAGATGCTAAGAGAAAATAAAAAAATATATTATCTAATTAACAAGTAGCTTTATCCACTTGCTACTTGTTGCCACTAAGGACTATTAACTAATGCAATCGAGATGCTCCACAAGACTCCAAGAATAAAAAGAATAAATTTATTAAGAACTAAAAGAGTACATCGATTGCATGTATTAGTACTCCCTAAAGTTCATTAGGTCTTATGTAGAATGAACCACACATGAAAAAAAAATTAAGAGCAAAAATGATTGAAATTTTCTTAGAAGAAAGAAATTTTATTTGTAGACTTGCAGTTTCTTTGTAGACCACATGAAGACCAATTCCTACTTTACCAGGCCAAATAAAGAGCCACGAAAGAAATTCATTCTGCGATTCACTCTTCCACAGCAGGAGGTCCCAAGCATTCAAAGAGACCTGGTCAAAGTGACCGACGTTAAGAGATCTCAACATCCATCTCACTGCTAAATAAACTGTTCATTGCCAGTAGAAACATTTTATTTTCACTTACAATGGAGTGGAACAGAGAACATTTTAGATATCTTGTAACCATGGTGTATCTACTATTGCTGTCTTCAAACGCGTTTACCAAATGCAAATGCCTTTCCAGAATATCTCGTACGGCACGACACATGCTCCATCGGGACCACCATTTCCTAACCATTTCCAGCCCGCCATTAAAACTTTGAGAAGGAAAGACATGATGACCGGGCAAGGAAGTCCACCATTGTAAGCTCTTAAAAGATGCTGATCAGAGGCCTTCATGGCCTATCCGTTCCATTTCAATATGCTTATGCTGGTGTCGGGACTTCCTCTCATGGCCAGTGGTGGATCTGTAGTACCCGGTTCAAACGAACCAGATTTGGTTCAGATGAACCAGGCTTGGTTCAGATGAACCAAGCTCCTGACTGTTGGGTTCCCCAGACTGACGCTTCGCTCTAAGTGAAACGTTTAGTCTTTCGGAAAACCCCCGATCCAAAGCGCTGCGCAGGTGATTAAATAGGGAGGAGGAGGACTCCTTCCTTCACGCTGGCGTGCTTCATCCATCAGGTAATTCCTTGGTCCAGAGAGAGAAAGAGAGAGACAGCGTGAGAGAGAGAGAGAGAGACAGCGTGAGAGAGAGAGAGACAGAGAGACAGAGAAAGCGAGGGAGACAGAGAAGAATGGTTTTCGGCCGATCCCCTTGGTTCAGGCCCGGCGGCGTGCTCGCCGCCTCGCCGGGCCTGAGCCTTGGCCGGCGACCCCACCGGCACCGGGGGAGGCATCCGGCGGGGTGGAGGTGGAGAGAGAAATGAGAGAGAGGGCCAATTGGCCCTTCTCTCGTGCGGTGGCAGAAGTCGAACGGCTTCCACCGGTTGGTTCGGGCCCGGCGGCGTGCTCGCCGCCTCGCCGGGCTCGAGCTTTGGCCTGTCGCCTCCACCGGCACCGGGCGTGCATCTGGTGGAGGTCCGGCCGGCCAAGGTGGCCGGCCATGCCGCCGGCACAGAGCCGTGCCGCGCGGATGAGTGGAAGAAGTTGAGAGAAATTGAGGGAGTGAGAGGAGGTTTGGCGGCCGACCGCGGCGGCGGCCGGCTCTGGCCCAGCCACCGGTGGCCGGGCCGCCCTCAATTTGGCCGGCGGTGGCCCCGGCCGCCGGCTAAGTTCCCGTCCCTGTTCGGTGAAACAGGGGATCGGGCGGCTTTGTGTTGAACCGGGCCGGCTGGGCCGGCCGGTTCAGGCCTTTTGGGCCGTGCAGCATTAGATGTTTGGGCTAGATTTTGGGCCCCGTAACGGGCCAGGATTAGCAAAATAATTATATGACTAGAATCTGGGTGAATTCTAGTTTCTTGGGGTATTTTTACTTCCCCAATTGGGTGTATGTAGTGGGAGATATTCGAGCCCAAAGTAGGGCCCATGAACTAGTCTGGGTAGAAATTCTAAGGGTCATTTTAATATTCATATTCTAATAAATTAATTGTGTAAATGATCCTGTAGGTACTCAGATATCTAACTAGCTGATATATACCTGTTGGATTGCGTACTGAGGTAAGTAAGCCAGTTATCAGTATTTAATAAATTATTCATTATATGAATGTTTAAATTATGAATTATGACATGAAGAATTGATATTGGCTAAATTGTAAGTAGATGAATATTATGAACACATAGTTGTTTATGTGCTATGATTTCATATGTGGATGCTATGCATGAGAGATGCAGTTATTATGACATTGATGTGATACATGCAATTATTCAGTAAGTATAATCCACTGTTTATGCAATATAGAGATGTTATTGATATGTTTGTGCATGATGTGAGGTACTGTTATGTCGCTACGGTTCTTCTTTATCATGTCATACCACACACACGTTAGAGGACGTGTTCTGCTTGTTTATGCCACACACACATCTAGAGGATGTGTTCTGCTTGTTTATGCCACCTACACGTCTAGAGGACGTGTTCTGCTTGTTTATGCCATTCACACGTCTAGAGGACGTGTTCTGCTTGGGTTCGCTATGGCATCACGCATCTAAAGGATGTATTCTGAGTTCTATGAGGTGACATCACACATCTAGAGGATGTGTTCTGCTTAGTTCGAGGTGGCATCACACATATAGAGTATGTGTTCTGGTGGATTATGATATGGCGTGACCCTGGTATCTGGACCCTTTCAGTAGGGGGATGCTTGTTGGTTCACTATTGAGATATTGCAGGGCCGTGGGTCACATTTATAGCTACCATTGAGGGTATAAACAGTGGGTTTACTTACATTGCATGTTTGAGTATTTGTGGAATGTTTAAGCATGCAATTCATTTATGTGCTTATTGATTATTATGCTATGAATTGACTGTATAACGTGGCTTACTTACTGAGTGTAAGCTCACAAAAATCTTACAATGTTTTTGTCAGAGCCACGAGGTTGAAGATGGATTGGTGGGGTGATGGATCTTCTATTAAATAAAACAAGACCCATTATTTTGTTGTAACCCCAGTATTGCTTATGTGTAGGGCTTGATGCCCAAACTTTATTATTGTGGTGTGTAAGGGTTTGTAACCCCAAAACTTTTAGTATTGAGTGATGTATTTGGCTTGGTTATATATATAATAATGTTATGTGTAAAAAATTTTGTGACGCCTTGCGTGCCCAGCACGCGGCGGGTTGTCACCCTAGCCCGATATTTGGGTCTGGGGCATGACAGGATCCAAGAGAAGATCTCTCACCATTGAGCGTGCGATGCTGATTATTGGGTTCCTCTTATGCGTGGGAGTCATCCCTTCCTGCCTCTGCGATTCCAAGTTGGGGGCGGCTGCATAGAGAATGAGAGGAGAGCCCTTCTTGCCATCAAAGAAGATTTCTATGACCCTGATGAGTGGCTCTCTTCTTGGACGGGCCAAGACTGTTGTCAATGGAGGGGAGTGGGCTGCAGCAACACCACCAGCCATGTGGTAAAGCTCAACCTTAGATATCCATATGATTATTATGCGGATGAAGGAATTGGAAAAGTCCCTGCACAACGTAAGTTAAACCCTTCCATATCTAGCTTGATACATTTGAGGTATTTGGATTTGAGTATGAACAACTTCTCTCGAGCACCCATCCCAGAATTCATTGGTTCTCTCATGCACTTGGAGTACCTTAACCTCTCCCATGCTCGGTTCAGTGGATCCATTCCTTGCCAGATTGGAAATCTCTCGAGCTTGCACTCTCTAGATCTTCGGGGTGGTTTCCTTGAATTTCTTAAGGATGGGTACCCATATTATCAATCAAACTTACATGTCAATGACCTTCAATTCTCCTAAAAGACTAAAGCAAGAAGTAAGACAGGGCCTTGGTTCAATTCTCTTTGAGTCCCCATGCCATTCTTTTTTCCCTCTGAAGAGAGACAGAGGAGGTGAAATCTCAAAAAACATTTCCTATATAATCTCAAAATTTGTATGATTCTTAATCAATTAGCTCATCCCCAAAAGTGAGGATGCATGGCATCATAGATTTTCTCATTGGATCTAAATTGCATTCCTGAGTTCTTATTCTCTGTTTTCATGTTCGTGCTAAAAATTTGCGCCATGATCCATAGCCACTTCAATATATGAAGCCCACAGACACCACAACATCCTCAACGGATGTGGTATTTCGTTCTTGCCATTACAAACCAAAGCACACAGAGACAAGGCACAACGAGCCCATTGGAGTCTCGGCCAACATTCAACAAAGGGCTTTTGCTTGGTACTCAGAGGGATTCCAAGGCAGCAAAATTGAAATATAATCAAAGATGTCCCAATCAGCAGGAAAATGGAGTGCTCTTTGATTTATTGCAGCTAGGGTAGAGAAACGTCCAACAATATCATTCCATGGTATTCCTAATATCTCTAACAGTAACATCTGCCTAATAAAACAAGAAGAAAGAATCTAGGACGAGTGCTGTATCGAAGCTAATCAACTCTTGCATCAAGAAGAAAGAAATACTCGATGAAAACAAAGAAAAAACACAGCACGTGAAATCAAGTCGATCAATGTAGGGCACTTCGATTTAATACCAACAACAAGAGCCGGGAGAGAGAATTTTATCATCAATGGATGGGGGTGGGATCATCGGAAGTACCCGGTACCGCTGCCAACGACGACGGCGGGTGGAGAAGCAACGTTCGTTCGGGAAGAAGAGGGGTGGATCCACTGCCAAGATCCGAGAGGGGCTCGATCGGGGCTTCCGCTCAGGTGATCGGGAGCGGCCTCGAGAGAGACCGCGGGACTACTGCCGACGATGCCTCGATGTCGGATAGCAGCGGCGGGAGGATGGACGGCGGAATAGCAGCGGCGGAAGGATGGGTGGCGAAATAGGGTTTCGAAGGGGATAGCCAGCGAAATAGAGATTATAATGGGCATTTGCGACCGCCACGGCGACCGCCTGAAGCGGTCGCTAAAGCTGGCTTCCGTGACCGCCCTCAAGCGGTCGCCCGATTTCTGCTGCGCCAATGGTTTAGTGGCGACCGCCTTTAGCGACCACCCTCAAGCGGTCGCTAAAGGTGGCTTCCGCGATCGCCCTCAAGCGGTCGCCCGATTTCTTCTGCGCCAATGGTTTAGTGGCGATCGCCTTTAGCGACATCCCTCAAGCGATCGCTAAAGGTGCCTTCCGCGACCGCCCTCAAGCGGTCGCCCAATTTCTTCTGCGCCAATGGTTTAGTTGCGACCGCCTTTAGCGACCGCCCTCAAGCGGTCACTAAAGTGCCTTCCGCGACCACCCTCAAGTGGTCGCCCGATTTCTTCTGTGCCAAAACTCCATCCTCTAGTAGTGTAGGCCAAAACACAATATTTTTATCATTTATTTTTTTAATAGCAATTAAAAATAATATAATATAAAAATCGTATGCAAGTCATAACCCAGCACGAAACACCACCAAGCTATTAAAATGAAAATTATCGTTCCACCGCTTGGCGAAAATAAATGATAATTCCAAATAAAACATAAAAACCACACACCAACCAAGCCATAACAACTACAAGAAACAATGCCTATAAACGACTAAACCAAAACGACTAAAACCAAAATCAAAGTGTGTACCCGCATAAATAGTAAAAAAAGGTGACTTGCATTATGATCTACAAAACTAAAACTCGAGAGCAAAAATAAATTTTAAGCCTCGTACACCAATATTTTACTAAAAAATTATGTCCGAGCAAATTAAGCATATACCCTTAAAAAAAATCATTGACGCAAATTCTAAAAGAACAAATCTAAAACTTGTCGGGCGGGCAATTAAATTTTAAGCCTAGACCAAAAAGCCGCGCACAAGTGCCTAGGAAAGCTGCACAATACAAGGGAAAAAAAAATGTACAAAAAGCTGAAAAAAACTCCACAAAACAAAGAACCAAAAAATAAAAACCAGCACGATGTGCTTATCAAAGCTGCCCGAGCTCAGACTTTGAAAGTAAAAATATTTTGTATGATAAAACAACACACCGAAACTTGAAAACTTGCAGCATAAAAATTGATCCACTTAAAAATCACAAGCAGACTCAACTTACCTACACAAATTTCAAATTACCAGCCAATCATAATTATTTTTCCTAAAAGTTGATTTATCAAATAACACAGCAAAAGACATACAAATCAACTAAAACCAACCGTAGGTAAACAGCATACCATTCAAATTCAAATTCAAATTCAGAGAAAACAATCCAAATACAAACAACAATCCAAAAGCGCACAACGCAGATGACTTATCCCCCATCCAAAAGCTACAACGCTGCCATCCGTGCCCATGCAATCCCACGCAATCCAAAAGCTACAACTCCACCGACAGTTTTATTTAGCCCGTTCATACAACTCAACCGGGCGAAAAACAAAAGATACGGTATTTAAAACCATCAATTAAGACTTAGTGTTAAGTTACCAACAATCACATCCATAACATTGTCCACCAGAAAAACACTTTCCATGGAAACAAGGAAGAAAGGTTAAGAGGCAAAGATAAAAGAGGCAATAAATACGCAATACACCACCTCGGCAAAATAAAGGTTGAACTAAATAGAAACATAAAAAGATTTAACTCACTAAAACAAAATCAGTGCATCAGTTTAAAAAAAATAAATAACAGACGCGTTCCCAAATTATAAGAACACTTCAATCTTAGTCGAAGAAATGATTACCATACATATGCTTGCCATGCAAATGCAATCAGAGTGTTGAAAATAATTACACACATCAAACAAAATAATAAACACTCGAGGCCTCGAAATACGAAGTCCAATAACACTGCTAGGACAACGCAGTTGAGGTTTGAATAGAAGCCTCGACATACGTACGCAGTCCCAATAAAATTGCTACGAGAATGCATATGAGGTTGAACAAAAATGCATGGTTAGTTGACTACAAGCAGGATTGCACCAACCTCGCCCTCTCACGTCCAGGGTACCATCTGCAGCTTCAATCAATTCTTTTTAGTTCAGCGTTCCAAAACGCAGGATTCCTTTGTGGTACAACCAGTCGTAGTTAAAAGTAGTTCAACCAACTCTGGAAAAAGTTACATCCAAACTTCTATTTCAAAATAACCATACAGCTCAACAGCTGAGAATCATCTTAAATCCAATGCAGCGACATCCAGAAAAACATCTTCTCATACAGATCCAGAGCAGAGAATCGTCTTAAATCCAACGAAGCGACATCAAGGCAATGGTGTTCCCATAGCAAAAGAATCGTTTTGAATCCAATGACTAGAACGAAGCAAACTCCAGATGTAACAAAACCCTGAAGAAACTAACATTAAATCAATCTCCCTTCTACAAAGTCAATTTCAGACAACACAACAAGTCCACCATTTATTTCAAAACTAACAAGTAACAACACAAAAGAAATTCAAAATAAACATAACATGAAAAATAATGCAAAATTTTTTAGCAGAGTTCATTGGCGTTAATTCGCGATAAAAATAATGCAAAACTCTTCAGTAATTCTTCTCATTTGGCAACGCTAGAAATTTAACCGCATGCTCGATAGTCATAATGATCATTCAAGGAAGCGAAACCTGGTGGCACCCCATTTGCCATTATGGAAGATAAGCATTGCAGGAATTGGATGAACCGAATGAAATAAATTACCCGGAAAACTGTCAATTGACTTCAACATGATCTTAATAAATTGGAGAATATAAATTAATGAGTGAAACAAAGCCTACCATTAGATTTACTCATAGAATTATCACTTGTGAATAATCGTATCTCATGAGATGCCTGCTCATCTATAAAATTTGATGAAATAAATTAGATCCTCTCCATCCATAGAAGGAATTTAAACGATACAAAACAGCTGTGCATATGTACATCAAAGCTTGAAGGTTGATGATGGCAACGGTTGCTCGCCCTTCGATGATTGCATAGATATACTGATCGACTCGTAGAACTATTTTTTAACCAAAAAAAGGAGAAGAGAAGGCACCAGATAGGGAGAACCGGGAAAAAAAAACCCGTGCGATCTCCCAAACACAAAAAAATAAATATTTTATTTGGTCTGGTGACCTGCCATGCGAGCGCACCCAACATGGCAAAGGTCGATGCGACAACATGGGATCCGAAAGTAACTACCGTAATGATACGAATTTCCCCTCCCTTAACTTCCATTCCATGGAGCTCCCTGTCTTTCCTTTATTCTACATCATGGAACACAGAAACCCACCCCTCAACATCAACTCTAATTTCACAAACTAGAGATATCAGACTTGTTTTTCATGATCCCGAAGTCCATCACGTTTCCAACGGACCGATCCGTATAGATATGCAAGAAAAAATATGGATCTGAGACAACTTTGGTCAACTTCTTTCCTCCAGATCCCAAGCTTTGTCAACAAGTGATGAACCCCTGAAAATCTGTTGAAAATAGAGCATCTACACCAAAACAAAATCGCACAAGCGTATAGATCGAACGCCTTATCGTTTAGGGTGAAAAGGAAGGACAAAACTTCACAGCCGATTAAGTGAAAAGGAAGGAAAAAACTTCACAGCCGATTAACAATAAAAATAAAACCAATGAAGAAAGGTCAGAAGAAAGAACCATAACCCTCTGCGAAACAACCGAAAAGAAGACGCACCACGAAAACAAAAAGAAGACGGCAAGATATTTATTGACCGGGGGGCGCTAGGTATTTATTGATAGCTTTAGAAAGGATGGACGGCAAGATTAAAGCGGTGGAACTTTGTCGCGCTTAGATGCGTCCACGTGTTTGGATGGTATTGGTCGTGCTACGTATCTATCGCTGGGACGTGACTTCCTTATCTTCCAATTAAATTGGCATCATTGGATGGTATTAGCCTCACAAAAATTAATGATTAGGATTAATTAATTAAAGAAATTATTGTATCAAACCGCTGCTCTATTTTTATAATTTTTTTTAAATTTCTTAAACCTTTTATCTTTGGCTATGTTCTCTGTTTTCATGTCAAATTTTCTCCTATAAATCGTATGTCTTACGGAATAAGATTAGTTTTAGGTTAATAAAAATAACTGCTCAATAATAAAATATTTTTGATGTGTATAAATTAATTATATTTTTTTATTAAATAAAAAAGTGCTTCAAAAAATTGTATGATCGACATATTTCATTAAAATTAAAAAAAATTATAAAACCACTATTATACCAATTATAAGACATGCAACACAATATTGGATAATATTGAAATAATATATGAATAAATTAAATATAACAGAAATGCGTATATGGTAAAACCTTAAAATAGAATTTAAAATAAATATACAAGAGAAATGATAGAAGTAGTCCTAATTAAAGATAAAGTAAGAGAAAATTGATTACGATGTTTGGACATATACGATGAAAACCTTTAAATGTTTTGGTTAGAAAAAATGATCTTTTATCAATTCATGATAAGAATAGAGATAATGATAAATAATTAAAAAAAGATATAACTATTTATAATTTGAATGTCGATTTAGCCCTAAACAGTGCAGAGTGGAGGAAGCATATTCATGTAACCGATCCATGTAGATGAAAAAATGCTTAGATGAGTTGAGTTGAGTATTTATATTTATTAGCATAGATTATTTATCTATCACATAATATTTTAAATTTTTTATTTTTATAACTTATTTAAAATAATTAATATATATATTATATTTAAATAAATATATTATATTTATTATTTAAATATTTTAATAGCAATAGTAATAATAATTTAATCAAATATTTTTTTAAAAAATAATTATTAGCTGACAGTAGTCAAATTGATCAATGAGTTGAACGCTTTTTCCCTATCTTTCGCTTTAATTTATGAAAAAAAGGGTTAGAAAATGAAACAACAAATCCAAGTTTGGCTTATCTGAGGGACCAAAATGATAACTATTATAATATTAAAAGGCTGCTTGCAAATTAACAATGGTTGGAAAAGGTCATTATTAATATTTTGAATTAATAAATAGTATATTCTAATTATAATATGTTTGGTCATGTTGCTGTAGAAATTCATTCTCCGACTCGGGTGCAGCCCACCTCTGGATCCAGACGCCTGTCTCTCGCATGGGTGGACCTCCAAAGATAGTCCTCATGCAGAGAACATTGGGGGTGACCCTCTGCGGAAGACCCTTCGACTCCTAAGTCAGTGAAGATTCACAGCAAACATATATGAGGAGAAAGCTCTTGCAGAAGAGTCCCTCAAGAATCGCCTCTAAGGAGCCATGAGCTCTGCTTGAGCTTCAATGGAGTTTTTAGTGAAAGAGTGAGCGTACCTAAAGAATTTTTGGACAGGGTCTTTATAAGTTGCTGGCATAATAGCAGGCAATTACCTGACTTCTTGGACGTGTCATAGGAAATCGAAAACTGTCATGAGTCGAATCTAATTCAAATCAAATTTGTTATGAGACCGATAGCACTCAAATCTAGTTAGTTAGAGGATCATTGGCTAGAGAGGCTAGCTGATGCCTTGAGATTCGGTGATTTATAGGCTCTAGGCCACGTTCGGCTTTGTTGGCTTTATTCCCAACTTAGGATGGTTGGAGATCCATGTGGTTGGAATCTTGTCATATTATCATAAATTTGAATTTTTTCGCACTTGGCCCTTTATTTCTACTTTGGGGAAAATACTTTGGGAATCAAGCGATCAGGGCCATTCATCATGATGATAGGTAACGAGCGCACTTGGGCTAGGTGTGGAGGTAGCTCGGTTCCGCAGAAGTTCAAGGATTCCTGGATTCTGTTGAGGAGTAAAAGCAACTCAGTCTGACCGAAGCACGAAAATAGCTCGATCCGGCCAAGATATAGGAGTAGCTCAGCCTGGCCGAAGTTTAAAGATAGCTCAGTCTAGCTAAGGTATAAGGATAGCTTGGCCTCGCTGAGATATATTTTCTTTGTCTTTATCAAGACGCGATAACTGAGGATGAGAAGTCGAAAGTGATCCCAACCTTTTCGTCATGTGCACGATATTTGATGTAATGATGATTTTACCCCGCATCATATGCCCCCCACTCCCTAGTCCGAAGTCTATATTTGGGCATAAGGAGTAGAGTCCGGATGATTTTATTCGGACGGGGGATTTGACCTTGAAGAGGTGCGCAATGATGGCTTCATAATGCCACGTCGCCACAACATCATTTNTAAAAGAAGACTTTAATCAGCTAAAAGAAGAACTTAACTCGAGACTTGACATGATTTTCTTTTCCATAAGCAATTCTGTTGAATCCTTGGTGCTGAACTTCACAAAATCTTTGAAAGGATGGAAGGCATTGCTGATGGCTCGGGATCTTATGTTCATGCAACTGGTCAACTGAAGAAGGACATTGACCTTGCAGTCTCACAGATTGAAGCTTGTCTTGAAAATTTTAAGAAATCTCAAAAAGATGATGTAATGAAAATCATAGGTCACTTGAAGAAAATTGTATTCAAACATATCTGACTTTGATCTTGATTTTAATACTCTTTTGTATCTTAGGTTCTCCAGGTTTACTTTATCTTGATAGTTTGTATTTAGGAATTTTGAGTATATAATGTATCTCACTTTGGAATGTACTTGAATCAACTTATGTAATGTTTCTTACTTATGTAATGCAATTACACATTTTCAAATCTGTCTATGATTGACTGCTTGAATCCCTATGTCTTATTGAACCAACAATTTTTCTCTAATAACTTTCTTTATCTAATACTCTCCTTATTGCTGATAACAAAAAAGGGGAGAGATGGTTGAATATGCAAAAAAAAAGATTTGAAATTTTAATGAGAGATGGTTGAATATGCAAAAAGAAAGAAGAAAGGGGGAGAAATGATTGTTTATGCAAAAAGAAAGAGACTTGAAATTTTAATCAGTTCAATTAAAATTCGATTTTTATATATAGGGGGAGCTATTCAATGCAGGGGGAGCTTAACAACAAGCTTAGTTGCAATTTTCTGTACATTTAGTTTAAATGTTCATAATTGATGGCTTATATAGAACTCATGCATAATTTTAAAAGTTCACTTTGAATATTAGCATCAAATCCTTCATTAAAAATGTTTTAAGCTTTAAAATGACTATAATCTCTAGTTCGAATGAATTTTTTGAATGCATATACTCAAAGTTTTTGTTATCATCAAAAAGGGGGCGATTGTTGACCCAATTGATGATTTTGATGATTAACAAAACTATTTGAGTATAACAATTGAAGGCTCTAATGATTTTGATTAAGTTTTTCAGATTATAAGTTGATTGAATGATCAAAATCAGGAGTTAAATCTTGTTCTGGATCGAATCTAATGTCTAGGTAAGATTGCAGACATTGAGTCGACTCCGAGAATCACAGAGCTGACTCCAGTATCTGGCATGGAAGTTAGAGTCAACTCCGAGATTGTTAGAGCCGACTCCAATAGAAAAGACAGAACGTTGATTTTTCTAGCCCCAACTTAGAGTCGACTCCGGGTCTGTTAGAGTCGACTCCAGAAAAGTTTCTTGTCGACCCCAGAAAAGTCAGAGACGACTCCAGAATTAACGGATTAAAGTGTTTCGAGTTAGAGCCGACTCCAGAAAAGTTAGAGTCGACTCCAACCCATCTGGAACGAAAAATCAAATTGCCAGATCAGCTCGAACGGTAATATTTCTATTTTACTTTATTTCTAACGGATATATTTTGTTGCAAGGTACACTCCAACGGATAGTTTTCTTCCAAAAATGGTTTGAAATAAATCTATAAAAAGGGAAGACTATCATTCAAAAACAAGAACAAAAAACAAAGAAGAAAAACGGAAATAGAGAAATCCCAATTCAAAAATCCGAAAAAGAGAGAGCCTGAATCTCAAGAGAAAAAACCTTCTAGCTCAAATCCACTCCACTCCAAAAAGCTCAAGAGGAATCCAAGGCATTCAAATCAAGTTTTGGTGGATTTCCAAATTGGAGAAAGAGGATCAGTTTCTTGCTTTTCAATCCTTCTCAACTGCTTCAACTGTGAAGAATCGGAGCTGAGGCTTGATTCAATCTAGCAAGGAGAAGAAGAAAAGAAGAAAAGAAGAAAAGCTCAAAAGCTAACAAACTACAAATCAGGCTTTTCTAAACCTTGTTCATTACTTGATTATTTGCTCATTGAGGAGCTGTGTACTTGAAAAATAATATTTCTTTTGTTTGTGTCTAGTTCAATCTGGGGGATTGAACTAGTGGAGGTAGTCTTACCTCGGTACAAGCTTGGTATAGCTTGTGTTAGGGTTTTGTGCTGGTGAGCCCGAAAAACCGGCTGGGTTCATTGTGATCCCGGGAAAACAACAAGATTGAGTTGTGAGCTTGTAAAACAACTCGGCTGTAATCAAGGAAGATTATAGTGTGGACCCAAGTGAATCTTGGGAGTGGACGTAGGTGTTGGATACACCGAACCACTATAAAATCTTTGTGTTTGCCGTGTCTCCTTTATCTCTATCTCTATCTCTATCTTATTGATTATATTTTGTTTTTGCATCTGCATTCACTTTCACTCACACTAAGCAAACAAATATTTCAAAAGGTTTAAATTTTTTTTTAAAGAACCCAATTCACCCCCCCCCCTCTTGGGTTGTCATCTGGGCCAACAGGCTACCAAGAGCCCTAGCCAATATACAGGATCTAGCTAGGCCTATCCTAGTCATCCCAGACATACCCAGTACTCAGACCCCCGCCAGACTTTTTGAGTTGACCCAACATTAGCCGACCCAGTACAAGCCAAACTGAGTTGAGTCGACCCCAGAATAGTATCCCTATACCCCAAAGAGAGGATAAGGGCAAATCTATAGAGGTCCAAAGAAATTTCAACCCTCAGATCAAATGCTTTAGATGCAACAAACCGGGACATATGATCAGCCAGTGCCCAGTCAGATCCCTTCATATAGATGAGTTACCTGAGACTGAATCCGAGTCTCTAGTTGAGCCTGAGGGAGAGGTCTATGAGGCTGATACCCATTTGATAGATGAGTACGATGGAGAGGAGGAAACATTTAAGTCTGAAGACCTACTAGGAGTGGTTAGATGTATCTTGATCCAGACTCAAACTAAGGATCAGAAAGATTGGCGTAGGACTAACATCCTATAGACTTTTGTTAAGATAGGGATAAGGTGCTCAAGATCATAGTGGATAGCGGGAGTTGTGTCAATGTCGTCTCTACCAATACAGTTAAGTCATTTGGATTGACCACAGTTCCCCATCCTAGTCCCTATAAGGTCTCGTGGGTAGATTCCACCTCTATCCCAGTCAAGTCCATATGCCAAATACTAATCAAATTGCGAAATTATGAGGAAAAGGTCTGGTGCGATGTAATTCCTATGGGTGTTAGTAGTATTATATTAGGTCAACCTTGGCTTTACGATCACGATACCACCTTGTTTGGTCAATCCAACATCTGCTCTTTTAAACACAATGTGAACAAGTATGTGATACATCCAACTCCACCTAGGGACCCAATCAAGAAAGAATCTAGCAACCTTAAGGATAGCAAGCCAAGAGTTAATCTGATTAAAGCTAAGGAATTAGAAAAAGGACATCACTGAAGGTAATCCTGTTTGGATTTTGACCACTAAAGAGATCTATAAATCAGTCCAAAAGGAACAACCCCCAAAGGTAATTAAGATTCTAGAGGAGTTTAAGGATGTCTTCCCTGAAGAATTGCCTGATCAGTTACCACCCCTGAGAAACATCCAACATGCCATTGACCTGATCCCAGCATCCACCCTCCCAAACCTTCCCCATTATAGGATGAACCCTACTGAGCATCAAGAACTACAAAAACAAGTAGGATAATTACTTAGGAAAGGTTTCATTAGGGAGAGCTTAAGTCCTTGTGCAGTTCCTGCACTATTAACCCCTAAGAAGGATGGTACCTGGAGAATGTGCATGGACAGTAGGGCCATCAACAAAATCACTATCAAGTATAGGTTCCCTATCCCCAGACTAGATGACATGTTGGACATGATGGCGGGTGCCACTATCTTTTCCAAAATAGACCTTAAGAGTGGCTACCATCAGGTTAGAATTAGACCAGAGGATGAGTGGAAGACTGCATTTAAGACTAGAGATGGTCTATTTAAGTGGGTCGTGATGCCTTTTGGGCTGTCAAACGCACTTAGCACATTCATGAGAATCATGACCCAGGTCCTGAAAGAGTACACAAAAAAATTCTTAGTGGTCTTTTGATGATATATTAATTTATAGCAAGACCAAAGAGGACCATCTTAACCATCACAGATTAATCTGTCAGACCCTTAGAGAGAATAGCCTATATGCAAACCTTAAGAAGTGTGATTTCATGATGCATAGGGTTATCTTTCTAGGTTTTGTGATAACCCTAGAAGGTGTTTCAGCGGATCTTGAAAAGGTTAGGTCGGTTGTAGAGTGGTCGGTACCCATGAACATCCACGATGTCCGCAGCTTCCATGGCCTAGCAACCTTTTACAAGAGATTCATTAGGGGATTTAACACCATTGTTGCACCCATCACCGATTGTGTTAGGAAGGGTAATTTTGAGTGGACTAAGTCAGCTAATAAGGCCTTCCTAGAGCTTAAGGATAGTATGACTCATGCACCCATACTTAGACTTCCATACTTTTCCAACTTGTTTGAGGTTGCGTGCGATGCGTCGGGAGTAGGTATAGGTGCAGTGTTAAGCCAAGAAAATTACCCCATAGCTTTCTTTACTGAAAAACTAAATGAAGCTAAACTTAGATATTTCACCTATGATAAGGAATTCTATGCGGTAGTACAAGCCCTTAAGTATTGGAGACATTACTTACTACCGCAGGAGTTTGTCTTATTTTCTAATCATGAGGCACTCCAATTTCTGAATTCCCAAAAGAAGCTAAATTCTAGGCACGACAAATGGGTTGAATACATTCAGGCATACACTTTTATCCTGAAACACCGTGCCGGTATAGAAAATAAGGTAGCAGACGCCCTAAGCCGTAAGTCTTTGTTGTTGAGTACTGTTAGCACCGAAGTTATAGGATTCGACCATATAAAAGATGAGTATGAGACCTATCATGACTTTGGTGAAATTTATAAAATCCTTCAGCTAAGGCCATCTAGTACCATTGGAGATTATACCATCCAAGATGGTTACCTTTTTAGGGGCAATAGACTTTGTATCCCTAAGACGTCACTTAGAGAATTCCTAGTATGGGAAATGCATGCTGGGGGATTAGCTGGTCATTTTGGAAGAGATAAGACTATTCTAACGATAGAGGACCAATTTTACTGGCCCGGATTAAAAAGGCTCATTGCCCTGATAATAGCCCGATGTCGAACTTGTGCCATTGCAAAAAAATAGAAGCAGAACACCGGTCTATATACTCCTTTGCCAGTGCCTGATCATCCTTGGCAAGACCTCAGTAAGGACTTCATTCTAGGATTACCTAAAACCCAGAAGAAGCACAACTCCATCTTTGTAGTGGTCGATAGGTTTCTAAGATGGCTCATTTCATCCCTTGTTCGCAAACCTTTGACGTGTCTAGGGTAGCTTGACTTTTCTTAGACATCGTGGTCAAGCTCCATGGCCTACCTAAGACCATTATTTCTGATAGGGATGTTAGATTCAACAGCTACTTTTGGAAAACGCTAGGGCATCTGTTAGGGACCAAACTTAATTTTTCCACAGCCTTTCACCTCCAAACGGATGGACAAACTGAAGTGGTGAACCGTAGTCTAGGAAACCTTCTTAGGTTCCTTATAGGTGAACACCTAGGGATGTGGGATTTATTACTACCTCATGCAGAGTTCGCCTACAATAGCTCAGTGAACAAGTTCACGGGCAAGAGTCTATTTGAGATAGTCTATGGGTACAAGCCTAATTGTTGGAAGAGTATAGAAAAATTATATGATCCAATCCTTTTGATTTTGATGATTACTAAAAGCCATTGAGTTTATTAAAGGATGTAATGAGTGTATGAAAATGAAGCAACAAATCTATTTTGAACAATCAATGAGAATGCTCAAGTTTAACATTAATCAATTTTGATTGTGACTTTAAACTCAATATTCAAACTTTCGAAAAGAAATGTTATAATTCATGTTTTATTCTAAAAGCTTATGGATTAGTTCATGAATCACTTCTAAAGATTAATTCTATTGATTTCATGTCAAAACAATGAACTAAAATGAATCTGGAATGATTTTAATGTCAATCAGAAAAGTTTCTGATTTTTGATGCGTTCCGGAGCCGACTCCTGAGTTTCAGAGCCGACTCCGCTCAGTGTACAGAAATGTGCATCTGTGTCGAGTCGACCCATGAAATTGTCGAGTCGACCCCTGATTCTATCGAGCCGACTCCTGGACTGTGCGAGTCGATTCCGCTCAGACACCAGAAGAGTGTTTTTCTGAGCATCTCTCGAGTCGACCCCAAGTCTTTTACGAGTCGACTCCCGACTATCAGGAGTCGACACTTCACCTTTATCGAGTCGACCCCTAACATTTCTATTTTTGGTAAAACTAGCTCGAGCCGACTCGGGAAAAGCATGAGTCGACTCCAGCAAATCTGGGCGCGATTTTTAACGATGACACATCAGCCCCAACGGTAAGATTTTTGAATAACGGCTATTTTTCCCTGTCTCTAACGGATATATTTTTGCAGATTCTATAAATAGAGGAGTTCTTTTCAAATCAAAACAACCCAGAGAAAATCAAAAAGAGAGAAAAGAATATCATTTGAAAAGAGGAAAAATAGAGCATATTGAGAAAATCTTTTAGCTCAAAGAAGAGTGTTTCAAAAGGAGTAAAATCCAAGTGAAAGTTTCGTCTACTCCTTCTCATCATTCCACAAAAGCCAGAAGAAAATCCAAGTGCGTTTCAAAGGTCAAATCTGCGGATTTTCAAAAGAGGAAAAAGCTTCATCTCAACTCCAAAGATTTCAACCGTCAAGAATCTAGCTGAGGCGTGATTCAACACTTCAAGAGGAGTTGAAGAGAAGAAGGAAGAAAGCCCAAGCATCTACCATCTACAAATACAATCAGGCTTTTCTAACCTTTTAATATTTGTACTTAATTTGTATATCTGCTCAAGGGGAGCACATTATTGTTCAAACTCTTTCATTATCATTGTTTGCTGATTCAATCAGTGGATTGAATTAGTGGAGGTTGGTATACCTCATTACAAGCCAGAGTGCTTGTGTTGGGTTAGTTGTGAGCCCTAGAAAAATAACGTGTAGGGTTTTGTGCTGGTAAGCCCGAGTTAAAACTAGCTGGGTTCGTTGTGCACCCGGTAAAACAATAAGTTTGAGTTGTGAGCTTGGAAAACAACTCGGCTGTAATCTAAAGAGATTATAGTGTGGACCTAAGTGAATCTTGGGAGTGGACGTAGGTGCTGGTTGCGCCGAACCACTATAAAATTATCTTGTGTTTGCCGTGCATCATTTTCTCTATCTCTATCTCTCTTTAACTGCTTGTTCATTGCTTATTAGTTAATCTCACTTGCATATCTTGCTAACTAATCAATTAAAGTTAAAAAGTCTTAAATTTTTAAGAACCCAATTCACCCCCCCCCCTCTTGGGTTGCCATATGGGCCAACAATTGGTATCAGAGCAAGTGCTCATTTAGAATTTGATCTCACGATCAAGGGCTAAAGATCCATATGGCAACACAAATTGGTTCAAGTTTTGCTGAAGGTCATTCTACGAATCGACCTCCTTTATTTAATGGAACCAACTATTCATATTGGAAAGCTAGAATGAGAATATTCATTCAAGCTTCGGACTATGAATTGTGGGGAGTAATAATAAATGGACCTAGTACACCCACACACTTAATTGATGGCACTATTGTTCCTAAACCCGAAAGGGATTGGAATGATAATGATAGGAGAATGGCACAACTAAATGCTAAGGCCATTAATATTCTATATTGTTCCCTAGACTCAAATGAATTCAACCGAATCTCAATTTGTAATTCCGCAAAAGAAATTTGGGATAGGTTGGAAATAACTCATGAAGGAACAAACCAAGTAAAAGAATCAAAGATAAATATTTTGGTTCATAAATATGAATTGTTTACAATGGAACAAACTGAAACCATCACATGCATGTTCACTAGATTTACTGATATTGTGAATGGTTTGAAAAGTCTTGGTAGAGTTTATACTAATGCTGATCTTGTTCGTAAAATTCTTAGGTCACTACCAAGATCGTGGGAAGCAAAAGTCACTGCCATCCAAGAAGCAAAGGACCTAAATGCACTACCTTTAGAGGAGCTTCTAGGATCCTTAATGACCCACGAATTAACAATGAGCAGCACGTTGAGGAGGAAACAAAAAGAAGGAAAACTTTTGCCCTCAAGACTGCAGAAATGGAAGAGAGCAGCAGTGAGAGTAATGATGAAGATGATGAGGAAACTGCTCTCTTGGCCAAAAAGTTCAGAAGATTTATGAGAAAAGGCCTTCCATAAAAAGAAATTTGGGGCAAGATTTGAAGGAGAAAAGGATAAGAAAAAGGACAAGGAGAAAGAAAAAAAAAGAGCCCTTAGTATGCTATGAATGTAAAAAACCAGGGCATTTTAAGTATGATTGTCCTTTGCTGAAAAAGGCCTACAAGAAAAAGAAGAAAGCATATATGGCAACATGGTCTGAAGAATCTTTCTCGTCAGAAGAAGATGAGCAAAAGGAAGTTGCCAATATTTGTTTCATGGCCAACGACGACGACAATGACAATGAGGTAAGTTCTGAAAACTCAAATGATGATTTACATTTGATGAAATGTTTGAGGCTTTCAATGAACTTATGATTGATTTTAAATCCTTAAAAAAAAGTATAAGTTTTTGAAAAATGACAATATTAGTTTAGCTAAAAGTAAAAATGATTAGCTTTAGAGGTTAAGAACTTAACTAATGAAAAAGAAGAACTTAGGAAAGAAAGAGATAATCTTAATCAAGAAAAAGATTTATTAAAATCTGAAACTAAAAACTCAACTAAAGATTTAAAAGATCAAATAGAAACTTTAGCTTTAGATAAAGAACAGCAAACTAAAGAAATTGACTCTCTTAAGAAAGATGTTAAAAAATATAAAGACATTGTTGAGAAATTCACATTAAGTTCAACTAAACTAACATGATCCTAGATAGTCAAAAAGCTGTTTTTGACAAAGCTGGTTTAGGATATAACACTTTAAGAAAACAAAATCTCTAAAGAATATTTTTGTAAAAGCCAACCAAAGTAATATAACTTATTTAAATGTAATGAAAAAGGTCACAAATCCTTTGAATGCAAAACGTTAAACAACAACAAGTTAAATATTAAAGCTAAGAAAATATGGGTTCCGAAAGGAACAATTTTATTGCTGCTAACCATGAAGGACCCAAGAAAGCTTGGGTACCTAAGCATAAAGTTTGATGATATTGCAGGAATGTCTTGTAGCCAAAAGATCAAAGAAAAAGTGGTACCTTGATAGTGGCTGCTCAAGACATATGACGGGTGACAAAGATGAATTCATCACCCTAGAAGAAAAGAAAGGTGGAGTTGTGACGTTTGGCGACAACGGTAAAGGTCAAATTATGGGCCTTGGTAAAGTTCGCATAACTCCATCTATAGTATTGATAATGTACTTTATGTTAATGGTTTGAAGCATAATCTAATAGTATAAGTCAATTATGTGATAAAAATTTTAATGTTCATTTAAATCTTCTTATGCACTGTAACTAATTCTATTGATGATAGCATTGTATTTACTGGTTATAGACATGGCAATGTTTACTTAGTTGATCTAGAAAAATTATCTTTGAGTGATCATTGCTTAATTGCTGACAATGCTAACATAAATGAAATTAGTTGGTTGTGGCATCGTAGATTAGGTCATGCAAGCACACACCTTATTTCAAAACTAATTAAAATGGATTTAGTTAAAGGATTACCTAAACTAGATTTTGAAAATAATAAAATATGTGATGCATGTCAATTTGGAAAACAAACTAGAAGTTCATTTAAATCTAAAACATTGTTTCAACTTCTAGGGGACTAGAGCTACTTCACATGGATCTTTTCGGACCAACTAGAACCACAAGTCTAGGAGGAAAGAAATATGGTCTAGTGATTGTAGATGATTATTCTAGATATACTTGGGTAATGTTTTTAGCTCACAAAGATGAGACTTTCTCGATGTTCCTGAAATTCTTCAAGAAAGTCACAAATGAGAAAAACACTACTATAGTATCTCTAAGAAGTGATCATGGAACAGAATTTGAAAATCACCTATTTGAAAATTTCTGCACTGAAAATGGAATTAATCATAATTTTTCAGCCCCTAGGACTCCACAGCAAAATGGTGTAGTTGAAAGAAAAATAGGACTCTAGAAGACATGGCCCGTACCATGCTATGCGAAAGCAACTTACCAAAGTATTTTTGGGCGGAAGCAATTAACACAGCATGTTACATCTTAAACAGAGCTTTAATAAGACCAATATTAAAGAAAACACCTTATGAATTATGGAATGAAAGAAAACCAAATATAAAATACTTTCATGCATTTGGATGTAAATGTTTCATTCATAATAATGGTAAAAACAACTTAGGAAAATTTGATGCTAAATCTGATGAAGGAATTTTTCTAGGTTATTCAACAACTAGTAAGGCATATAGAATCTTTAACAAGAAAACCTTAGTAGTTGAAGAATCCATTCATGTAGTTTTGATGAGTCTTTAGCACTAGATCTGAAAAGCTTGATGATGAGGAAGATACAAACATAATTGAAAAAGATCTTGAAAAACTTAATATTGAAGTATCTTCTGATCATGAACAAGAAGCTAAAGATGATGATTCACATAAGGACGATGATGTTAATATTAATCATAATGATGTAGATCTTCCAAGAGACTGGAGATATGCTCATAGTCATCCCAAGGAATTGATTATAGGCGATCCATCTCAAGGAATAAGAACTAGATCATACATGAGAAATATTAGTAATCATCTTGCATTTGTATCACAAATTGAACCTAAAACTATAGAAGAAGCTGAAAAAGATAATAATTGGATGTTAGCAATGCAAGAAGAACTAAATCAATTTACAAGAAATAATGTTTGGACCTTAGTTGAAAGACCTAAAAATCATTCAGTAATAGGATCAAAATGGATTATAGAAATAAACTAGATGAAAATGGCATTGTAATTAGAAACAAAGCTAGATTGGTTGCTAAAGGATATAATCAAGAGGAAGGTATTGATTTTGATGAAACCTTTGCACCAGTAGCTAGATTAGAAGCCATTAGACTATTACTTGCATTTGCATGTCATATGAACATTAACTTATTTCAAATGGATGTAAAAAGCGCATTTTTAAATGGATTTATTAATGAAGAAGTTTATGTAGAACAACCACCAGGTTTTGAAGATCACGAATTTTCAAATCACGTTTTTAAATTGCACAAAGCTTTATATGGTTTGAAACAAGCACCTAGAGCTTGGTATGATAGGTTAAGTAAATTCTTAATAGAAAATGATTTTACAAGAGGAAATGTTGATAAAACTTTGTTTTTGAAAAGAAAAGGTAAAGATTTACTTGTAGTACAATATACGTAGATGACATTATTTTTGGTGCTACTAACGAATCTCTTTGTCAAGAATTTGCAAAGTTGATGCAGGGAGAATTCGAGATGAGCATGATGGGAGAACTCAACTTCTTCCTTGGACTCCAGATCAAACAAAGCAAAGAGGGAATCTTTATCAACCAAACCAAATACACAAGAGAACTACTCAAAAAGTTTGGTATGGAAACAATGAAACCCCTCGGAACTCCAATGAGTCCTTCATGCAAGCTGGACAAAGATGAAGAAGGTAAAAAGGTTGATCAAAAGTATTATCGAGGTATAATCGGATCCCTTCTTTATTTAACAGCAAGTAGACCAGATATATGTTTTCAGTATGTTTATGTGCTAGATTTCAATCTGAACCTAAAGAATCACATTTAATAGCTGTTAAAAGAATACTAAGATATCTAAGTGGAACAAAAAATGTAGGTTTATGGTATTCTAGAGACTCCACATTAAATCTAATTGCATATTCAGATTCTGATTATGCTGGATGTAAATTAGATAGAAAAGCACAAGTGGTGCATGCCAATTCTTAGGTAGTAACTTAATCACATGGTTTAGCAAAAAGCAAAATTCAGTTGCATTATCAACTACTGAAGCTGAATATGTAGCAGCTGGAAGTTGCTGTGCGCAAATCCTATGGATTAAGCGACAACTTGAAGACTATGGTATCACACTTGATAAACACCCATAAGATGTGATAACACAAGCGCAATCAATCTAACTAAAAATCCAATTCAACACTCAAGAACAAAACACATAGAAATTAGATATCATTTTATAAGGGAACATGTAGCTAATAATGAAATTTGTTAGATTATGTAAACACTGAAGAACAATTAGCTGACATATTCACTAAACCTTTAAATGAAGAAAGATTTGTTATCTTAGAGGAGAGTTAGGAATTTGTGATCCTTTAGAATGAATTTGAAACCCCTAAGGAAATTTTATCTAAGATTCTTTCAAATCCTCAATCTTAAGGAAATCTTATCTAGAATTCATATCAATTGATTCACTCATATCCAATGATTATTTATCAATTTTTATGATCATTTTCCGGACACATTTCAGAAATTTCATAATTTTGGTCTGAAATGGTCTCGGAGCCGACTCGATGCGTATCGGAGTCGACTCCCGGTTTCAACTGAAACTCTCGAGTCGACCCCTCTCTGCGCGAGTCGACTCCATGTCGGGAGACTTTCTGTGTCTGTGCCGAGTCGACACTTGGGTTTGCGCGAGCCGACTCGAGGTGGTCCCAAATTGATTTTCTAGGGCAGAGTCGACTCGCGCTCATTCTATTCGACCCCAATCAAATACTCTCTCCACTCTCTCCAAACCTTCCAAACTTCCAAAAATCCCTGATTATCACCTCCAATCATCAAATGGCACCTAAAACTAGAGGATCTAGCGTTGTGGCGGGTGGCATCAAGCGGAAACGCCGTGAAGAAAACGTGAAGCGTCCCGTGCGAGAACCTTCTCCGAGCGGACTCCACTTCATCTGCTTCTACTCCAATTGCTGCTCCTGCTGCCTACCTCCTCAGGTAGACCGTCTAGCAGATAGGATCATTACCACTGGTAGGAAGTGGATTTTGAATTGTTTGAGAATGAGGGCTTTCTGTTGGGAGACAGTTAATCGAGATGGGAAAGTTTGTCTCTTGAGTGCCCGACTATCCCTCTTGGTTAAAGAATTTTACAAGAATTTGTCTAGAGGAGACCATGGGCTTATTAGCAATGTAGAGGAGTAAGACTTTCAGTGACTGCTGAGATCTTTCTAGATTATTGGAATTACCCTTGTCTGGACCTCACCTTTTCTTCTGATGATAGCGCCCAGCTTTATCCAGATTATTGAACAGGGATTGGTTGGATTTGAAGAATTTTGCTAATCAGCTGTCCTTAGATTGAGATTGCTTCACAATATCTGCAGTAGGATTCTATTTCCCTAAAACTGGTAGATTTGACTATGTTTCTGAGAGAGATATTTTGTAATGGATGCCATAGTGACTGGAAACCATCAATCTTCCCAGCATGATTTATGGTACATAGCAGATTGTGGAGGGAAAAGGAAATCCAGTCTGCCTATGGCATGATCTTACTATATTTCGAAGCCAAGGGTTGATTTCTGATAGTGAGCCCATGAAGAATTTAAGACATACAGATTTTATAGTCTGGCACTATTCATCATGGGTTTGTCAAAAAGAATGGAATGGGAAAGGAAAGGAGTGACAGAAAGAGCTACAGATTGAGGCTGCAGGACCCTCTGTTGCCTGCACCTCCGAGCCCCTTGGTTTCTGCCTCTGCTCCAGCCCCTGTTCCAATTGTTCAGACTTCATCTTCTAGTTTTTCAGATCAAATTATGCAGCTCAAAGCCTTACTTGAAGATCAATCTGATAAGCTTAAAACTGATTTGAGAAAATTATGAATTTGAGGAGACACTTTATTCTCTGATGATGTATCAAAGATTGAGTCCACTCTCGGATCTTCATCGGCATCCTTAAGTGTGATTCAAGAATATTTTTGAAGAACTTAAGGATATATGTGGAGATGGAGAGACATATTCCAATGCAACGCGGAGCTTCAAGACAAAATTCAGAGTGCTTGCACTTTTGTGATGAAAGACTTAAGGACTATGTAAAAATTCAATCAGAAGGAATGAAAAATATAGTTGATCATCTAACTAGAATTGTAAGAACTCATTTTGAGTTACTAGAGTTTCAATTCTTTTTTGTACTAAAGTTTTTATGCTTCTTTTGAAATCAATGTACTGAAATTTTGATGTATTAGACTTTAATGAAATGAATTCTCTATTTCCTTATTTCAATGAAATTTGAATGAATGTTTATAATTCTCTACCTTTTTGTTGATACAAAAAAGGGGGAGAATTTTATAGTTCTATGATTGTCTATGATTGTGATAAAATGAGATAAACAATGAGTTAATTAATTAAGTTTCATAGGGGGAGCTACCTCATTAAGGGGGAGCCTAAGCTAACTATGAAAACAAAATTAATTCACTAATCAATCATGAACAAACTCAATGTTTTTGTCATCATCAAAAAGGGGGAGATTGTTGGAAGATTATTGAAAAATTATTGCCCCAATCCTTTTGATTTTGATGATTACAAAAGCCATGAGTTTATTAAAGGATGTAATGAGTTTATGAAAATGAAGCAACAAATTATTTTGAACAATCAATGAGAATGCTCAAGTTTAACTTTAATCAATTTTGAAAGTGACTTTAAACTCAATATTCAAACTTTCGAAAAGAAATTTATAATTCATGTTTTATTCAAAAGCTTATGGATTAGTTCTTGAATCATTCTAAAGATTAATTTATTGATTTCAATGTCAAAACAATGAATTAAAATGAATCTGGAACGATTTTAAGTCAATCAGAAAAGTTTCTGATTTTTGATACGTTCCGGAGCCGACTCCTGAGTTTCAGAGTCGACTCCGCTCAGTGTACAGAAATGTGCATCTGTGTTGAGTCGACCCGTGAAATTGTCGAGTCGACCCCTGATTCTGTCGAGCCGACTCCTGGACTGTGCGAGTCGACTCCGCTCAGACACCAGAAGAGTATTTTTCTGAGCACTTCTCGAGTCGACCCCAAGTCTTTCACGAGTCGACTCCCGACTATCAGGAGTCGACACTTCACCTTTATCGAGTCGACCCCTAACATTTCTATTTTTGGTAAAACGAGCTTCGAGCCGACTCGGGAAAAGCATGAGTCGACTCCAGCAAATCTGGGCGCGATTTTTAACGATGACACATCAGCCCCAACGGTAAGATTTTTGAATAACGGCTATTTTTCCTGTCTCTAACGGATATATTTTTGCAGATTCTATAAATAGAGGAGTTCTTTTCAAATCAAAACAACCCAGAGAAAATCAAAAAGAGAGAAAAGAATATCATTTGAAAAGAGGGAAAAACAGAGCATATTGAAAAATCTTTTAGCTCAAAGAAGAGTGTTTCAAAAGGAGTGAAATCCAAGTGAAAGTTTCGTCTACTCCTTCTCATCATTCCACAAAAGCCAGAAGAAAATCCAAGTGCGTTTCAAAGGTCAAATCTGTGGATTTTCAAAAGAGGAAAAAGCTTCATCTCAACTCCAAATTTCAACCGTCAAGAATCTAGCTGAGGCGTGATTCAACACTTCAAGAGGAGTTGAAGAGAAGAAGGAAGAAAGCCCAAGCATCTACCATCTACAAATACAATCAGGCTTTTCTAACCTTTTAATATTTTGTACTTAATTTGTATATCTGCTCAAGGGGAGCACATTATTGTTCAAACTCTTTCATTATCATTTGTTTGCTGATTCAATCAGTGGATTGAATTAGTGGAGGTTGGTATACCTCATTACAAGCCAGAGTGCTTGTGTTGGGTTAGTTGTGAGCCCTAGAAAAACAACGTGTAGGGTTTTGTGCTGGTAAGCCCAAGTTAAAACCAGCTGGGTTCGTTGTGCACCCGGTAAAACAACAAGTTTGAGTTGTGAGCTTGGAAAACAACTCGGCTGTAATCTAAAGAGATTATAGTGTGGACCCAAGTGAATCTTGGGAGTGGACGTAGGTGCTGGTTGCGCCGAACCACTATAAAATTATCTTGTGTTTGCCGTGCATCATTTTCTCTATCTCTATCTCTCTTTAACTGCTTGTTCATTGCTTATTAGTTAATCTCACTTGCACATCTTGCTAACTAATCAATTAAAGTTAAAAAGTCTTAAATTTTTAAGAACCCAATTCACCCCCCCCTCTCTTGGGTTGCCATCTGGGCCAACACTAATCGTACACTTGATCTAATTCCTTTACCCCTCCACACATGAGTCTCAGAGTCCGCACAAGAATTTGCACAGCATATCAAAGACTTACATAAGGACATTAGATAGAAAATAAATCTAAGTAATGAAACTTATAAAAGACTGGCTAACTCCCGAAGAAGAGCCAAAGAGTTCGGTGTAGGGGATTATATCATCGTTAGGCTTAGGCCTGAACGGTTCCTACCAGGTACTGTTAAGAAACTTCACGCTGACAGAGCTGGTCCCTTTAAAATAATAGAGAAGGTAGGACCCAATGCCTATGTGCTAGATCTGCCCTCGGATTGGGGCATTAGCTCTACATTCAATATTGCAGACCTAGTAGAATATAGGGAACCGGCAGCGATTCCTAGTGAGTACTTTAGACCTAACCCTCCTTTCATGAGTGAACCTACCCAAGAGTGTCCACCACCAATTTTACCTGAGCGAGGAGAGTGGATCGAGCGTATCCTAGACGATCAAGCCATTACGACCCGGAACCGCGGTTATCAACGCTACCTGGTCCGATGACAGGGTCGCTCCAAATCTAACGATTCATGGATTACTCGAGAGGACTTGCAACACCTTGACCCAGACCTACTAAAGAGATACCAGAGCCAGAATGACCCATACTCAACAGGGTCAAGTTCTTCCCATCCCAGAAGAATTGGTGTGGGCATCAGGATCAAGCAGAGGATTCTTAACCCTCTGTAGATATTTGATTAGTTATGATTCAAGTCTTGAGTTGGGAAATAAAGTTTAGTTTATTTTGAGTCTCGTCTAGTTCATTTTATTCTAAATTGAGTCCTATCTAGTTCAGTTTTATTTAATGTAAGTCCTGTAGTAAGTTCATCAGCTTTCGAGAGGAGACATCAGTATTATAGCAGAAGACAAGGCCATCACAATCAGATAGAGCAGCTACTAAATTCAAGTTGGTGCCACACCTACTTCAAGCAACCCACATATCACCTAGCAGAGCAAGCAACCTTTCCGATCTGGATGATCATTTTTCTCATCTCGTCGCTGCAGAATTCATGCCAAATTAAGCTGCCGCTGATTGCATCTCAATCATATCTAGAAGATCACCTGCCTCATTTGGATGCCACAAATTTCATGCTGAATCCAACTGCCACTGATTGCATCTAGAAGATCACCTTCCTCATCTGGACGCTGCAGATTTTAAGCCAAATTAAGCTATCTAGAAGATCACCTTTCTCCAAATTTGATTAGGGCACCTTTTTTTTCTTTTCTCTTTCCATATCTATATTTTCTTGAACCCCAAGTCTCTTGCTCTATAAAAGAAACCCTCTTGTATGAATGATGTATCTTTTATTATTAATCAATCAATCCAAGTTTTGAGTTATTATGATTTTTGTTAATTGGTTCTCTAGTGCTCTTGTTTTCCTCTTTCTGCGTGTGCCAACATCCCAAGTCTTCTGGAGAAACCCTGGCCGCCACTTTTGTCTTCCAATAGTGGACGCCTAAGAGCCCTTAGCTGGCCTCCCCTTTTCTCTACTCCTTCCTTGTCTCTTTGCCTCTATTCTAAATTTTGTCTATTATTCTTTAACCCTTGTATGGTGATCTTGCAGATCCCTCAGTAACCACGAATTCAGGATTCAAGGTGATCATCATCCAGGTCAGCGGATACTTGGTCACAGATCCGTGGGCTCAAAGCTTGATCATTTAGGGCGCATCCGCCAGGCAGAGCAACCCCTTTAACACTTTGATCTTCCCCCTCTTGCCAGGTACACCCTTCTAATCTACTAGTAACTTTATTGTAGGAGAGCAAGCCCTACCGGGGCTTCTTAGCCTCGACGGTCCTTCTTCCTTATTTTTTTAAGAACTGTTTCGCGTGCGGATTTATTGTGAATTTTTCTGAATCCCTCTTAGGCTATTACTTTGGGAGAATAATCAACTACAATTATTAATCATAAAAAAAGAAAAAAAAATTACTTGCATGCGAATCGGTCCTGCATCACCGCAGGCCAACGTCGGCATCCCTCTTGCCCTCTCTCTCTCCAATCGTTAGATTTTTTTTAAAAAATTACCTATAGTTGAATCTTAGCCTGGTGAAGAACAAAACCCTAATCCTGCCTGGTGATGGAGTCCTTGTAAATAAAATCCTGATCGATGGTGGTGGAGTCTCCTCAACCTTAATCCCGCATGGTGGGCGGTGGAGTCTCCACAAACGAAACCCTAGAACAAAACTGCAGATGGAAGAAAGAAATTTGATTTTGGGTATCACAAGGGTTTCGTTTAGGAAAAGGGGGGAAGTGAATTAGGAGAAGAGAAATTATATTAGAATACGTCTTAATTAAAAATATATTAAACTACGTCTTAATTAAAAATGTAGTCTTTTATATTATAAAAGATTAAAAACGTAGTCTTCTTATATTATGAGATAATATAAGACTATGTCTTAATAAAAAATGTAGTCTTTTATATTATAAGATATTAAAAATGTAGTCTTTTTATATTATCATATAATATAAGACTACGTCTTAATTAAAAACGTAGTTTAAAATATATTATCAGATAATATAAGACTACGTCTTATTTAAAAACATAGTCTTTTTATATTATCATATAATATAAGACTATATCTTAATTAAAAACGTAGTCTTTTTATATTTTCAGATAATATAAGACTACGTTTTAAATAAAAGATGTAGTCTTTTAATTTGTGAAAATATAAGACTACAATTTTTACGAAAAACATAGTCTTTTTCCTAAAACCTACTGTAGGCTATTTAACTTTTGTAATAGTGAAACCATGTTGCCTAGAAACATTGTGACAAAAAAACGAATCTATAGATCCTAGTGGAACCAAATAGTATCAAAGACAGTGCATGGGACCTGAGAGATGCTTCTTTAGATGTTCTTTAGGACAATAAAGCAAACAATAAGTCTAGAGACAGGACAAACAGTTGCTGGAATTGCATCAGCAAAGATGACCGTATTCACACGACTCAACTGGAAAAAGGTTCTGGATCCCTGTGTTTGGAGGGGAATGAGTTGGTTCAAAAGCTAGCTATATATCCAAATTGGAAAGGAGTGGATGTCTTTGATCATTGATTTTGATCTCTCCTCAACATCAGAACTTTTACGGTTGTTTCTTCCCTATGGTCTTATAGGTGTTATCTTGAAATCTACAAGCTGAATACGTAACCATGTGAATGAAATAAAATTGTTAGTAAAATTGTGAGTTCCTTTTATGGCTTAGAGAAAGTAAAATTCATCAATTTTTGTTTAAAAAGCACAACATTGCATGGTTTATGAATGTAAATTCCAGGCTCTAAAGTAGAACTTCAGGATATGACTGCCATAATGATGTTCCTGTGACTCAAAATCAAGTGGATCATATTTTGAACTTCTATGGATTGTTTACTCCTTTAACATGAAACATCTCTTTGCAGTTCTGTGCTAGCATAAGGCGGCACGAGAAAAGTAATTGATTAATTTTTGATTGACGGCCGTTACTCCAACTAGTTATTGGTTTGTTTGAGCTTGATTTTCCTAATTTTCTTAATAAATGCAACTGCAGGGCGGTACCAGGGGTGGACCTCCCCTAGTGCCAAAGAACTCTCTCTCCAATCTTAATGAAGATTGGACTTGATTTAATTCTTTGATAGAATGGCCATGATATTATACCAACAGGTCAGCTGTCACCTTCACCTAAATATTCTCTTGGAGTTGCCACAAAGTAACCCAATCAAAGCATCATCGATCTTAGAGAATGGTAATCCCGTCACTCTTGAGCAACTATCTAATTGCTTAGGTGCTCAGGTGTGCTATCTATTCTTCTCCTGTATCCATTTGTAGTCGTATTCTTTTTAAACTATTCAAGACTATATTCTTCTCCTATTGGTATTGTAGTTGCCTTGTTTATTTATTTGTGTGTGTATGTGTGCATCTTCGCTGACTTGAGTTTCAATTGCATTTTTCTGTATCAAAATTCAAATAGATATATAGCACATTATTAGTTGCTTATAGGTCGGCCCTTTAACATATCCATGATTTCAAGTAGATAGAAATTCAAACTTTGGACAAATAATATAAGCATCTTCTTTATTTTGCTTTGTATTTTCTTTTGAATATTTTTTTTTTTTGACATTCATAGTTTCATATTCATCTTATTCATATCTTGTTAAAAGACTTATGTGTGCATATTATTTAAGTTCATTTACCATTTCAATCAACCAATTCTATACTTTATTGTTTGGAATAACCTTTATTTCTTCAACATTAATTATGATTTGTTTTATCTTGCCACCATAGAATGCTTTTTAAGATCCTCACAACCATCTAATTTGTTAAAAAAAGTGACAGAGTCAAGCTGGTATGACAATAGGAATCATAGTTCAAACAACATGGTTAATGACTCTCTTTTTGCTTGCTGATTTTTTTAGAGATGCTAACAGGGTATTCGATCAAGTTGTACTCTATCACAAGTTGTCATAATTCTGATTTAATAATTCATTTTCTTTGAGCATAAAACTTGACCAAATATAAACTTTTTTAATACTTATTTTTTACTCTTGCAGGAAGCAATTTCGATACCCTAAAAGGATCTTCTAAGGAAAGTGAGCAAAGTGTACTTTGGCATAAGAGGTCTGCAATGATGTCTTATTGGAACATTTATGAATTACAATGTCATTCTAGGGCATTGCTTACTCTAGTAATGTTTAAAAGAGAGCTAGAAACCTGGGGAAGTCATTTATGAACGGGACCTTTATAAAGTGTCCATGATCTTATGTTGTATTGTCTCATTCATGTGTTTTGATGTTTTATGTTAGTTATGGATATTGTGATTGATATGGGCTACTGGCTTTCATTTATTAATTATTTTGATGTTTATCCTTTGTTGTCATTATGTAAAAATTTTGTATATGTAATGGATATTGTATGTAAAGAATTATATTATTTTTATTGATATGGTTTTAATATTTAAAAAAAATATGAAACAAACAAATTATATTTTATTTAAATAAAATATGTAAAATATTAAAAAATTTAAAATAGAAATATAATTTTAAAATATTAAAAAAAATTAAATATAATAAATATAACTTTTTTAATACATTTTTAGACATATTTTGTAAGGAAAAAAAGGAAAAAATTTATTTATTATTTTTTCCTACGATTTAATTTATTCTTGCAAGTAAAATTTGTTAAAAAATAATAATTTAAAAAAGAATCATTAAAAATTATTATTAGCCAACTTTTTTCTATGATTTTTAGAAAAATTGTAGGGAATTATGTTGATAAAAAATTTTTTTTTTATTTTTTCCTATGATTTTAAGGTTTTCGTAGGGAAAGGAATCATTAAAAATTATTACTAGCCAACTTTTTCCTACGATTTTTCTTAAAATCGTAGGGAAAAATATGGATAAAAAAATATATTTTTTTAATATGTTCCTATGATTTTGGAGTTTTTTGTAGGGAAAGAAATCATTAAAAATTATTATTAGTCAACTTTTTTCTATGATTTTCAAAAAAATCGTAGGGAAAGATGTAGATAAAAAATATTTTTTTTATTTTTTTCCTATGATTTTGGGGTTTTTTCTAGGGAAAAAATTATTAAAAATTTTTATTAGTCAACTTTTTCCTACGTGTTGGCCCAGATGGCAACCCAAGAGGGGGGGATGAATTGGGTTCTTTAAAAATTTTAACTCTTTGAAAATATTTAGATTGATATGAAGGTGCTCAAGTGAACTAAATAATTAAAGCTAAGCACAAATAAGACTGATAGAGAGAGAGAGAGATAAATGCATGGCAAACACAAAATTTTATAGTGATTCGGTGTATCCAACACCTACGTCCACTCCCAAGCAACACTTGGGTCCACACTATAATCCCACCTATTACAGTCAAGTTGTTTTACAAGTTCACAACTCTAACTTGTTTTACCTGGGATCACAACGAACCCAGCTGGTTTTTCTGGGCTCACCAGCATAAAACTCAAACCTAAGCTAATCTTAGCTTGTCCCGAGGTATACTACCTCCACTAATTCAATCCCCTGATTGAATTAGCAAACAACAATTTGAAAATGAAGCTTACAATACAAAATAGCTCCTCAAATGAGCAAATATTCAATTTAAATAGACAAGGGTAGAAAGGCCTGTTTGAAGCGATTTGAATGCAAGCTTTTCTTCTTTTCCTCTTCTCTCTTGAATGGTTGAATCAAGCTCCAGCTCTGATTCTTCACAGAAGGTTGTTGTAAAGAAGTTGAGGAAAAAGGAGCTTTGAGCTTCTTCTTTCTTTCTTTGTGAATCCTCCGAAAATGATCTTTGAAAGCTTTGGATTTCTTTTGAATCTCTCTCTAGAAGATGGACGTGGATTCGAAGATTTCTCTTGAAAATATTTCTCTTTTTTCTCTTGATTTTTTCAATTTTTCTATATATTTTTTAAACAGATGGTTCCCCCTTTTTATAGATCTCTTAATCCAAGATTAGGTGAGAAAAATAGCCGTTACAGAGTACTTGGATTTCTTCTACACACAAAGAAAAATAGCCGTTACAGATTAGGTGGAAAAAATATTACCGTTGGAGTTCGTTTTGACATTTGAAAATTCGTTCCTGATAGGTTGGAGTTGGCTCCAACTTTGTAGGTGTCGGCTCCAACTCGGGTTTTTAAAAATAATAAATAAAAAGTTAGTTGGGGAGTCGGCTCCGAAAAAGTAATGTGTCGGCTCTCGAAACCGAGGGTGTCGACTCTGACGATGTCCAAAAAATACGCTCTCTGTTCTCAGGTTAGAGTCGGCTCCAGAAATCCCAAGTGTCGGCTCTTGAACTCCAGGTGTCGGCTCCCGAACTCAAGGTATCGGCTCCAAAAACTGATGCAGAAAGCACTTCTCTGTATCTTAGGTTAGAGTCGGCTCCAGAGTTTCAAGTGTCGACTCCAAACCATGCCAAAAAATTAGAAATGTTCTGATACTCTCTGGTCTCGGCTCCGGACACTGTAGGTGACTTAATTCTAAACTGATTTTGTGTGTCATTTGAATAATTAAACATTCTTAATGCTTGAAATACTTCTCAAATTTGTCAGAAACATAATGAATATACTCATGTCTTTTGTTGATCATCAAAATCAATAATTGTGTCAACAATCTCTCCCTTTTGATGATGACAAAAACATTGAGTATATGCATGATTAAACAATGAAAGTTTCAAAGCAAATTTTAAGTTCTCATAGTTAAGCTCCCCTGAATGAGATAGCTCCCCCTATGATACTCAAATTAACATCTTCTCTCCCTTTATCATTAAAACTCATCTGATTAAGTTTATTCAATGCTTGATATCAATTAATTAAATTCATTCAATTTCAATTCATTCATTACATAAGCATATACAAATATCTTCTGTCCTCTTTTTTGTTATCAACAAAAAGGTTAAGAAAAGATTTATTTAGCTTAAAGTTGAAACATAAGAAACAATATTCTTCGAATAGAACAATATGAACTCAAAATCAAAGTTCAACTTTGATATTCATTGAGTACTCAAAATTTCATTACAAATTTCATAAAGTTAAACACTTCATTACATTATACTTCATTACATCAAACTTCATTACATCATAAGAAAACTTCATTACATCAAAGATTCAAACTAAACTTCAGTACATAAAAAGGTAAATCAAACAACAAAAGCTAAAAGCATAAAATTCTAAGACGTTTCTTGAGTTCTTCTAAGATTTTTCCCATTCCATCACTTTGAATCCTGATAAATTTATTCAATCTTCTGTCAAAGAATGCAGATGCCACTGTGATTTTCTCCTGTAATTTTGTATTGCATTTAGAATATATCTCAGAATCTCCTCCAATTTCTTTGATCTCCTCAAAGACATGCATGAGATTAGTCTTCAAGGCTTCTAAGAAGATCCAAAGGTGGATTCAATCTTGCTCACTCTATCATCCAAGGAATATGTTGGCCCAGATGACAACCCAAGAGGGGGGGTAAATTGGGTTCTTTAAAAAATTAGCCTTTTAAAATAGTTTGCTTGAGATGAATGAAGGCAATGCAATGTAATATAAAGTGCAGTGAATAAGATAGAGATAGAGATAGAGACAATGAACACGGCAAACACAAAGATTTTATAGTGGTTCGGTGTATCCAACACCTACGTCCACTCCCAAGATTCACTTGGGTCCACACTATAATCCCTAGATTACAGCCGAGTTGTTTTACAAGCTCACAACTCAAACTTGTTGTTTTCCCGGGCACAACGAACCCAGCTGGTTTTCAAGGGCTCACCAGCACAAAAACCCTAACACAAGCTTAACCAAGCTTGAACCGAGGTAAGACTACCTCCACTAGTTCAATCCCCCAGATTGAACTAGACACAAAAAAGAAATATTGTTTTTCAATACAAAGCTCCTAATGAGCAAATAATCAAATATAAGAATAACAAGGTTTAGAAAAGCCTGATTTGTAGATGGTTGGCTTTTGAGCTTTTCTTCTTTTCTTCTTTTCTTCTTCTCCTTGCTGGATTGAATCAAGCCTCAGCTCCGATTCTTCACAGTTGAAGCAGTTGAGAAGGGTTGAAAAGCAAGAAACTGAATCCTCTTTCTCCAAGTTGGGAAATCCACCAAAACTTTGATTTGAATGCCTTGGATTCCTCTTGAGCTTTTTGGAGTGGAGTGGATTTGAGCTAGAAGGTTTTCCTCTTGAGATTCAGGCTCTCTCTTTTTCGGATTTTTTTGGGATTTCTCTATTTCTCTTTTTTTTTTTTTTTTCGTTCTTTTTTTGAACAATAGTCTTCCCTTTTTATAGATTTCTTTCAACCATTTTTGGAAGAAAACTATCCGTTGGAGTGTACCTTGTATCAAAATATATCCGTTAGAAATAAGGTAAAATAGAAATATTACCGTTAGAGCTGATCTGGCAATTTGATTTTTCGTTCCAGGTGGGTTGGAGTCGACTCTAACTTTTCTGGAGTCGGCTCTAGCTCGAGGCACTTTAAAACGTTATTTCTGGAGTCGTCTCTGACTTTTCTGGGGTCGACAAGAAACTTTTCTGGAGTCGACTCTAACTTACCCGGAGTCGACTCTAGGTCGGGGCCAGAAAAATCGACGTTCTGCTTCTTCTGTGAGAGTCGACTCTAACAGTCTCGGAGTCGACTCTAACTTCCGTGCCAGTTCCGGAGTCGGCTCTGTGATTCTCGGAGTCGACTCTAATGTCTGCAATCTTACCTAGACATTAGATTCGATCCAGAACACGATGTAACTCCTGATTTTGATCATTCAATAGACTTATAATCTGAAACACTTAATCAAAATCATTAGAGCCTTCCAATAGTTATACTCAAATAGTTTTGTTAATCATCAAAATCATCAATTGGGTCAACAATCTCCCCCTTTTTGATGATAACAAAAACTTTGAGTATATGCATTCAAAAATTCATTCGAACTAAAGATTATAGTCATTTTAAACTTAAAACTTTTTAATGAAGGATTTGATGCCAATATTCAAAGTAAACTTTTAAAATTGTGAGTTCAATATAATCCATCAATTATGAATATTTAATCTAATGTGCAGAAAATTGCAATTGAGCTTTTGTTAAGCTCCCCCTGCATTGAATAGCTCCCCCTATATATAAGCATCAAATTTTAACTGATTAAATTTCAAGTTTTGCATAAACAATTCATTTCTCCCCTTTCTTTCTTTCTTTATGCATATTCAACCATCTCTCATTAAAATTTCAAGTCTTTCTTTCTTTGCATATTCAACCATCTCTCCCCCTTTTTTGTTATCAGCAATAAGGAGAGTATTAGATAAAGAAAGTTATTAAAATTGTATCAATAAGACATAGGGATTCAAGCAGTCAATATTTGAAAATGTGAAATTGCATTTCATAAGTAAGAAACATTACATAGTTGATTCATGTACATTCCAAAATGAAATACATTAGATATTCAAAAACTTCCTAAGTACAAACTATCAAAATCAAAGTCAGATATGTTTGAATACAATTTTCTTCAATGACCTATGATTTCCATTACATCATCTTTTGTGATTTCTTAAAATTTTCAAGGCAAGCTTCAATTTGTGAGACTGCAAGGTCAATGTCCTTCTTCAATTGACCAGTTGCATGAACATAAGATCCTGATCCATCAGCAATGCCTTCCATCCTTTCGAAGATTTTGTGAAGTTCAGCACCAAAGGATTCAACAGAATTGCTTAAGGTAAAGGAGATCATGTCCAGTCTCGAATTAAGTTCTTCTTTCAACTGATTAAAGTCTTCTTTTAATTGATTAATTTCATGAGATCTCTGACTATCATACTCAGCAAGCAAAGCTCTCAACTGACCAATTGTTCATCAGAGAATCTCCCAGAAGCAGCTATAGACTGATGTGGAGGTGAGGGAATAGAACTCGGTCCGGCCTCTGAAGGTCCAGCTGAAGATGGTCCCGCAATAGATGGATCAGGGACTGATGGTCCCGCAGTGGATGGTCCAGGGATGTCTTCTACTCTGGCCTCTTCAGCTCTATCTCTTTCTGCTCTTTCCTCTCTTCCTCCTTTCATCCAACACCATTTAACTTCTTGAAGCCCATCCGATGAATAGTAGAAATGCTATAATAGTCAGTGTGTCTCAATTTTCTTAGGGGTTCATTCTCCATAATGAGCACACCTTGGCTTCTAAAGATTAATGTCAGAATCATACCATATGGCAGTGTAGATCTTTTCTTTGTAGCTGCCTCTGCCATATATCCAATCATCATGCCAGCTAAGTTGACTGGCCTTCCAGTAATTATGCAATCCATCAAAAGAACGTCTCGCTCCGAGACATACTCAAATCTACCAATTTTTGGAAATAAGATTCTTCCACAGATGTTATGTAGTAACCTGAGTTCTAGATTTAATTGATTTGCAAGATTTCCTCAAACTCAGTTACATCTCTCCCTAGCATTCTTGTCAATGCTCCACTTCTATCATCATGTTGATATTCCATAATACCGATTGTGGGCATTTCCAATAAATTTCCAAGAATTTCAGGTTATTGTAACTCTTGTTCCTCTTACTATACTGATTAAACCACCTTCTCCTCTACTTAAACCATTGTAAAACTCTCTCACTAAGGCTGGATAAGTGGGGATATCTAATGACAAATTTTCCCATCCCATTTCTTTCAAACATCTTCCTATAGTGAACCTTCCGACTCAAAGAAATCAAATTACCTTTCTCCAGTTGTAATGGTCTTACCGGCTAAATGATCAACTTTGGGTGAAGAGGGTGAAGGAGGGGAATCCTCTTGAGTGGCCGAAGAGGAGGAGGCGAGGGTTGCCTCCGAATAGTGCGTCTCCTCGTTGGAACGGATGCTCCACCGACGAAACCGCGCCTCTTAGGTGCCATTGAGAAGATTGGAAGATTAATCAAAGGTTTTGAGAAGATTGGGGAAGTTGGAAAGGCTTTGGAACTTCTTGGAGAGGTTTTGGAGACGGATGGAATGATTTGGGGTCGACTCCGCCTTTTTATTTTTGACCTAGCTCGACTTAGAGTCGACTCCCGAAAACTGGGTGTCGGCTCCGAACCAGAAATCTGTCAGCGCTCGAATTAGAGTCGGCTCACAAAAGCCAGAGTCGGCTCTAATTGCTTAGACAGAACATCAAAAACTCAGGTGTCGACTCCACAAACTGTCAGAGTCGACTCTAACAGTTCAGAGATAAAAAATTAAGTTTCAAGGATTTGAAACTATTCAAATTAATCATCAAATTCTAGATAAATGTTCCTTAGCAATTGGGGAAACAATGAATCAAGATCTAGATAGATTTCCTTATTGAATATCAAGATTTTTCAAGAAATGATGAAATCTAGATAGATGTCCTTAAGAGTTTCAGAAAACTATTCCAAAGGATCACAAACTCCTAATTCTCCTCTAAGATAACAAAATCTCTCTTCACTTAAGGGTTTTGTTAATATATCTGCCAGTTGTTCTTCAGTATTCACATAATCAAGACAAATTTCATTATTGGCTACATGTTCTCTTATAAAGTGATATCTTATTTCAATATGCTTTGTTCTTGAATGTTGAATTGGATTTTTAGTTAGATTTATTGCACTTGTATTATCACATCTTATAGGTGTCTTATCAAGTGTGATACCATAGTCTTCAAGTTGTCTCTTAATCCATAGGATTTGAGCACAGCAACTTCCAGCTGCAACATATTCTGCTTCAGCAGTAGATAATGCAACCGAATTTTGCTTTTTGCTAAACCATGAGATTAAGTTACTTCCTAAAAATTGGCATGCACCACTTGTGCTTTTTCTATCTAACTTACATCCAGCATAATCAGAATCAGAATAAGCAATCAGATTTAATGTTGAGTCTCTAGAATACCATAAACCTACATTTTTTGTTCCACTTAAGTATCTTAGTATTCTTTTAACAGCAATTAAATGTGATTCTTTAGGTTCAGACTGAAATCTAGCACATAAGCAAACAGCAAACATTATCTGGTCTACTTGCAGTTAAGTAAAGTAGGGATCCGATTATACCTCGATAATATTTTTGATCAACCTTCTTACCTTCTTCATCTTTGTCCAGCTTGCATGAAGGACTCATTGGTGTTCCGAGGGGTTTAATTGATTCCATACCAAACTTCTTTAGAATTTCTCTTGTGTACTTTGTTTGGTTGATAAAGATTCCCTCTTTGCTTTGTTTGATTTGGAGTCCAAGGAAGAAATTGAGTTCTCCCATCATGCTCATTTCAAATTCTCCCTGCATTAACTTAGCAAACTCTTGACATAGAAGATTGTTAGTAGCACCAAATACAATGTCATCAACATAAATTTGAACTACAAGTAAATCTTTATCTTTTCTTTTCAAAAATAATGTTTTATCAACATTTCCTCTTGTAAAATCATTTTCAATCAAAAATTTACTTAGTCTATCATACCAAGCTCTAGGTGCTTGTTTCAAACCATATAATGCTTTGTGCAATTTAAAAACGTGATTTGAAAATTCATGATCTTCAAAACCTGGTGGTTGTTCAACAAATACTTCTTCATTTATTAATCCATTTAAAAATGCACTTTTGACATCCATTTGAAATAAATTAATGTTCATGTGACATGCAAATGCAAGTAATAGCCTAATGGCTTCTAATCTAGCTACAGGTGCAAAGGTTTCATCAAAATCAATACCTTCTTCTTGATTATATCCTTTTGCAACTAATCTAGCTTTGTTTCTAATTACTATGCCATTTTCATCTAGTTTATTTCTAAAAACCCATTTTGATCCTATAACAGAATGATCTTTAGGTCTTTCCACTAATGTCCATACATTATTTCTAGTGAATTGGTTTAATTCTTCTTGCATAGCTAACATCCAATTATTATCTTTTTCAGCTTCTTCAATAGTTTTAGGTTCAATTTGAGAAACAAATGCAAGGTGATTACTAATATTTCTCATAGATGATCTAGTTCTTATTCCTTGAGATGGATCACCTATAATCAATTCCTTGGGATGACTATAAGCGTATCTCCAATCTCTTGGTAGATCTATATCATTATGATTAGTATTAATATCATCAGCATTAGGTGAATCATTATCTTTAGCTTCTTGTTCATGATCTGAAGATACATCAATATTAAGTTTTTCAAGATTGTTTTCGAGAATGTTTGTATCTTCCTCATCATCAATCCTTTTGGAACTTGATGCTAAAGATTCATCAAAAACTACATGAATAGATTCTTCAACAATTAAACTTCCTTTATTGAACACTCTATATGCTTTACTAGTTGTTGAATAACCTAAGAATATTCCTTCATCAGATTTTGCATCAAATTTACCTAAGTTATTTTTACCATTATTATGAATAAAACATTTACAACCAAATGCATGAAAATATTTAATGTTGGGTTTTCTATCATGCCATAATTCATAAGGTGTTTTCTTTAAAATAGGTCTTATTAAGGCTCTATTTAGGATGTAACATGCTGTGTTAATAGCTTCCGCCCAAAAGTATTTGGGAGTTTACTTTCACATAGCATGGTACGGGCCATGTCTTCTAGAGTCCTATTTTTTCTTTCAACTACTCCATTTTGTTGTGGGGTCCTAGGTGCAGAAAAATTATGATTAATACCATTTTCATTGCAAAAACTTTCAAATAAGTGATTTTCAAATTCAGTTCCATGATCACTTCTTAGAGACACTATGGTAGTGTTTTTCTCATTTGTGACTTTCTTGAAGAATTTCAGGAATATCGAGAAAGTCTCATCTTTGTGAGCTAAAAACATTACCCAAGTGAATCTAGAGTAATCATCTACTATCACAAGACCATATTTCTTTCCTCCTAGACTTGTGGTTCTAGTTGGTCCAAAAAGGTCCATGTGAAGTAGCTCTAATGGCCTAGAAGTTGAAACAACATTTTTAGATTTAAAAGAACTTCTGTTTGTTTTCCAAACTGACATGCATCACATATTTTGTTATTTTCAAAATCTATTTAGGTAGTCCCTTTACTAAATCCATTCTAATTAGTTTTGAAATCAGGTGTGTGCTTGCGTGACCTAATCTTCGATGCCACAACCAACCAATCTCATTCATATTAGCATTATTAGCAACTAAGCAATGATTATTAGTAGACAAATTGTCTAAGTCAATCAAGTATACATTGCCATTTCTATTTCCAATAAAAACAATGCTATTATCAATGGGATTAGCAACAGTGCATATAGAAGATTCAAATGATACTTTAAAACCTTTGTCACATAATTGACTAATACTAATTAAATTATGTTTAAACCATCAACATATAAGTACATTTTCAATATATGTGGAGGGAGTTATTTGAATGTTACCAAACCCCAAGATTTGGCCTTTGCCATTATCGCCAAATGTAACTACTCCTCCTCTTTTCTTCAAGGGTGATGAATTGATCTTTGTCACCCGTCATGTGTCTTGAGCAGCCACTATCAAGATACCACTTTCGCTTTGATCTTTTGGCTGCAAGACACTCCTGCAAAATATCAAGTCTTATGTTTAGGTACCCAAGCTTTCTTGGGTCCTTCATGGTTAGTAGCAATAAAAATTGTTCCTTTCGGAACCCATATTTTCTTTCCTTTAATATTTAAGTTTTTATTAGGTTTTAGAATTTTACATTCATAAGATTTATGTCCTTTTTGATTACATTTAAAGCAAGTAAAATTACTTTGGCCAGCACGCACAAAAATATTTTTCAGTGATTTTTGTTTTCTTAAAGTGTTATACCCTAATCCGGCTTTGTCAAAAACTGCTTTTTGACTATTTAATAACATGTTAATTTAGTTGAGCTTAAGGTAAACTTATCAACTATGTTCTTATGTTTTTCAACCTCTTTCCTTAGTTTATCATTTTCATTTGAAATTAATTCTTTTTCTTTTACAAAATTTCATTTTCAGATTTAAGTTTCTTAACTTCATTATTAAGATTTTCCTTTTCTTTAATGAAAGTTAAATTTTCATTTTTCAAAATCTTGTATTTCTTTTTCAAAACCTTGAAATCGCCGACAAGTTCATTAAAAGCATCAAATAGTTCATCAAAAGCAAACTCATCGCAAGGGTTATCGGAACTTACCTCATCGTTGTCGTCCGCCATAAAACATACATTTGCGACTTCCTTTTGTTCTTCTTCTTCGGAAGAAGATTCTTCGCTATCACTCCAAGTCGCCACATAAGCCTTCTTTTTCTTTTTGTAGGCTTTCTTCAATTTAGGACATTCATTCCTAAAGTGCCCCGGTTTATTACACTCATAGCAAGTCAAGGGGTCTTTCTCTTTTTCTTTGTCCTTGTCCTTGTTCTTATCCTTTTCTCCTTCCCACTTTGCTCCAAATTTCTTCTTGTGGAAGGGTTTCTTTCTCCTCATGAATCTTTTAAACTTTTTGGCTAAGAGAGCAGTCTCTCATCATCATCATCATCATCATCGCTGCTGCTCTCTTCTTCTTTTGCAGCTTTGAGGGCAATCATTTCTTCTTCTTTGTGTCCTCCTCTACATGCTGCTTCATGTCAGCTCATGGGTCATAAGTGATCCTAGAAGCTCCTCTAAGGGTAAAGTGTTGAGGTCCTTTGCTTCTTGGATTGCTGTCATTTTTGCTTCCCATGATCTTGGTAATGACCTAAGAATTTTTCGAACAAGTTCTGAGTTAGTATATGTCTTACCAAGACTTTTTAAACCATTTACAATATCTGTAAATCTAGTGTACATGCATGCAATGGTTTCAGATTGTTCCATGCTAAACAACTCATATTTATGAACAAGAATATTAATTTTGGATTCTTTTACTTGGTTGGTACCCTCATGGGTAACCTCTAATCTATCCCAAATCTCCTTTGCGGAATTACATGTGAGATTCTATTAAATTCATTTGCGTCTAAAGAGCAATATAAACATTCATGGCTTTAGCATTAAGCTGTGCCATTTTCCTATCATTATCATTCCAGTCCCTTTCGGGCTTAGGAACAATAGTGCCATCAATAACATGTGTGGGTGTACTAGGTCCATTAATTATAACACCCCATAGTTCATAGTCAGAAGCTTGAATGAATATCCTCATTCTAGCTTTCCAATATGAATAATTTGAACCATTAAACAGTGGAGGTCTATTCGTAGAATGACCTTCAGCAAATGATCCAACTTGAGTTGCCATTTGGATCTTTAGCTCTTGATCGTGTGATCAAAATCTAATGAGCACTAGCTCTGATACCAATTGTTGGCCCAGATGACAACCCAAGAGGGGGGGGGTGAATTGGGTTCTTTAAAAAATTAGCCTTTTAAAATAGTTTGCTTAAGTGAATGAAGGCAATGCAATGTAAATACAAAGTGCAGTGAATAAGATAGAGATAGAGATAGAGACAATGAAACACGGCAAACACAAAGATTTTATAGTGGTTCGGTGTATCCAACACCTACGTCCACTCCCAAGATTCACTTGGGTCCACACTATAATCTTCTTGATTACAGCCGAGTTGTTTTACAAGCTCACAACTCAAACTTGTTGTTTTCCGGGATCACAACGAACCCAGCTGGTTTTCAAGGGCTCACCAGCACAAAAACCCTAACACAAGCTTTACCAAGCTTGTACCGAGGTAAGACTACCTCCACTAGTTCAATCCCCCAGATTGAACTAGACACAAAAAAGAAATATTGTTTTTCAATTACAAAGCTCCTTAATGAGCAGATAATCAAATATAAGAATAACAAGGTTTAGAAAAGCCTGATTTGTAGTTGGTTGGCTTTTGAGCTTTTCTTCTTTTCTTCTTCTCCTTGCTGGATTGAATCAAGCCTCAGCTCCGATTCTTCACAGTTGAAGCAGTTGAGAAGGGTTGAAAAGCAAGAAACTTATCCTCTTTCTCCAATTTGGGAAATCCACCAAAACTTTGATTTGAATGCCTTGGATTCCTCTTGAGCTTTTTGGAGTGGAGTGGATTTGAGCTAGAAGGTTTTCTCTTGAGATTCAGGCTCTCTCTTTTTTGGATTTTTGGATTGGGATTTCTCTATTTTTTCTCTGTTTTTCCGTTTTTTTTCTCGTTCTTCTTTTTGAATGATAGTCTTCCCTTTTTATAGATTTCTTTCAACCATTTTTGGAAGAAAACTATCCGTTGGAGTGTACCTTGTAACAAAATATATCCGTTAGAAATAAAGTAAAATAGAAATATTACCGTTAGAGCTGATCTGGCAATTTGATTTTTCGTTCCAGGTGGGTTGGAGTCGACTCTAACTTTTCTGGAGTCGGCTCTAACTCGAAACACTTTAATCCGTTATTTCTGGAGTCGTCTCTGACTTTTCTGGGGTCGACAAGAAACTTTTCTGGAGTCGACTCTAATACCCGGAGTCGACTCTAAGTCGGGGCCAGAAAAATCAACGTTCTGTTTCTTCTGTGAGAGTCGGCTCTAACAGTCTCGGAGTCGACTCTAACTTCCGTGCCAGATCCTGGAGTCGGCTCTGTGATTCTCGGAGTCGACTCTAATGTCTGCAATCTTACCTAGACATTAGATTCGATCCAGAACACATTTAACTCCTGATTTTGATCATTCAATCGACTTATAATCTGAAACACTTAATCAAAATCATTAGAGCCTCCATTAGTTATACTCAAATAGTTTTGTTAATCATCAAAATCATCAATTGGGTCAACAGAATAGAATATTTCCCTCAAGCTCATAAGACTACTGTCTAGCTCAGTTTTCATTTCTTCTTTATGATTCAAAAGTAAAGATTTCAATTGCTCCATCTGAGTGTCCGAAAAACTAGTAGAAACTTGAACAAATGAACTAGTAGCTGGTGCAGGAGCTGCTGAAGGTGCTGGGCTACTAGGTCCTGGAGAAATGTGTCTCACTGAAGGTCTAGGTGTTGTAGCTCCAACATCAGTTGCTCTTTCATCCAAGTCATTTTTCCTTTCCCAATTTTCATCCTTCTTCACGAACCCCATTCGATGCACGGTTGCTAAACTATAATAATCAGTGTGCCTTAAATTCTTCTTGGGTTCATTGTCTGAAATAGCTACACCCTAGCTTTGGAATGCTAATGTCAAGATCATGCCATATGGAAGTGTAGACCTCTTCTTACTTCCTGCCTCGGCCATGTACCAAATTATCATACCCGAAAGGTTAATAGGTTGGCCGGTCACAACAGAGTCCATAACAAGAATATCTCTTTCCGATACATACTCAAAATGACAAGTTTTAGGGAAGAGTATCCTGCCACAAATATTGTGTAACAATCTAAGTTCAAGGGGCAATTGGTTAGCCCTAACCTCTTCAAAATCAACAACATCCCTGCCAAGCATTCTAGATAAAGCTGCCCTCTGTCACTATGAGCATTGGCAATGGGTCCAGCAACAGGAATATCTAACAGTCTACCCAAAATCTCGGAGGTGAGATGAATCCTTGTTCCTCTCACAAAGCTAATCAAACCTCCATCTCCTCTAGATAAATTCAAGTAAAAATCTTAAACAAGAGCAGGATAGGTCAGAACATCTAAAGAGCATACCTTCTCCCATCCCATATCTTTAATTTGCTTGCCTATGGAGAAGCCCTCATCCTCAAAAAATCTGAAATTCACTTTCCTACCCATTGTAATCACCTTTTCCGCTAATAAATCTACCTGTGGTGAAGATGGACCTGGAATGGCACTGGGCGTGGAGGATGAAGACGAAGAATCTGAACTGGACGATGGTTGAGGAGCCGAACGCCTCTCACTCCTCTTCCTCGTCACCACGGAAGCTCCAAAGATTGATCCCCTCCATTTTGGTGCCATTGAATCCTAGGGAATAGTGGATTTGAGGGATTCTATGTTTAGGGAGGCTTGGAGAGGGTTTTGGAAAAGATTGGAAATGATTAGGGATGAAAGGTATCGACTCTGCCTTAAAATAGTCAAAATGGATCTACAAGGTGTCGACTCTCGTAAAGTTGGGTATCGACTCCAAGTCGCTAACTCAATTAGCACCGAATTAGAGTCGGCTCCGCTAAGGGGTATCAGCTCCAAGGTCTCAGACCGAGAGCGACACTGATGAGGTGTCAACTCCACTAATTGGGGTGTCGACTCCACTAACAGTTTCAGAAAAAAATAAGAGTTTCAAGGATCCGAAACTTGTAAAAGAAAATCAATAAATTTTGGATAAAATCTTTGGAATGTGGTGAATCAAATGGTTCAAATATCTAGATGAATTGTCCTTAGAATTATGAAAGAATTTTCAAGAAATTGATTGAATTCTAGATAGTCAATCTTAAGGGTTTCAAAATCATTCCAATGGGTCACAAATCCTAAGTCTGCTCTAAGATAACAAAATCTCTCTTTACTAAGGGGTTTTGTAAATATATCAGCTAATTGTTCCTCAGTACAAACATAATCAAGATAAATGTCATTATTAGCTACATGTTCTCTAATAAAATGATATCTAATTTCAATATGCTTAGTTCTTGAATGTTGTATAGGATTTTTAGTTAAGTTTATTGCACTAGTATTTCACATATAATAGGAGTTTTATCAAGTGTTATGCCATAATCTTCAAGTTGTCGCTTAATCCAAAGGATTTGAGCACAGTAACTTCCAGCTGCAACATATTCAGCTTCAGTAGTAGATAATGCAACTGAATTTTGCTTTTTGCTAAACCAAGAGATTAAGTTACTTCCTAAAAATTGACATGCACCACTTGTACTCTTCTATCTAATTTACAACCAGCATAATCAGAATCAGAATAAGCAATTAAATTTAGTGTTGAGTCTCTAGAATACCATAATCCTACATTTTTAGTTCCACTTAAATATCTAAGTATTTTTTACAGCAATTAAGTGAGATTCTTTAGGTTCAGATTGAATCTAGCACATAAACAAACAACAAACATAATATCAGGTCTACTTGCTGTTAAGTAAAGTAGAGATCCGATCATACCTCTATAATGCTTTTGATCAACTTTCTTACCATCTTCATCTTTATCCAATTTGCATGAAGGACTCATAGGTGTTCCAAGGGGTTTGATTGATTCCATTCCAAACTTCTTGAGAATTTCCTTTGTGTACTTTGTTTGGTTGATGAAAATCCCTTTTTACTTTGTTTGATTTTGTAGTCCTAGGAAGAAATTGAGTTCTCCCATCATGCTCATCTCGAATTCACCCTGCATTAACTTAGCAAATTCTTGATACAAAAGATTGTTAGTAGCACCGAATACAATATCATCTACATATATTTGTACTACCAATAAATCTTTATCTTTTCTTTTCAAAAATAAGGTTTTATCAACATTTCCTCTAGAAAAATTATTTTCAATTGAAATTTACTTAACCTATCATACCAAGCTCTAGGTGCTTGTTTTAAACCATAAAGTGCTTTGTGTAATTTAAAAACATGATTTGAAATTCATGATCTTCAAAACCTGGTGGTTGTTCAACAAAAACTTTCTCATTTATAAATCCATTTAAAAATATACTTTTAACATCCATTTGAAATAAATTAATGTTCATATGACATGCAAATGCAAGTATAGTCTAATTGCTTCTAATCTAGCTACAGGTGCAAAAGTTTCATCAAAATCAATTCTTCTTCTTGATTATATCCTTTTGCAACTAATCTAGCTTTATTTCTAATCACTATGCCATTTTCATTTAATTTATTTCTAAATACCCATTTAGATCCTATAACCGTGACCTTTAGGTCTATCAACTAAGGACCATACATTATTCCTAGTAAATTGATTTAATTCTTCTTGCATAGCTAACATCCAATTACTATATTTTTTGACTTTTTCGATAGTTTTCGGTTCAATTTGAGATACAAATGCAAGATGATTATTGATATTTCTCATTGATGATCTAGTTCTTACTCCTTGAGATGGATCACCTATAATCAATTCTTTGGATGACCATAGGCATATCTCCAATCTCTAAGAAGATCTACCTCATTATGATTAGTATCAATAACATCAACCCTAGGAGAATCATCATCTTTAGCTTCTTGTTCATGATCTGAAGATACATCTATATTTAATTTTTCAATATCTCTTTCTAGCAAAATTGTATTTTTCTCATCATCAATCTTTTTTGAACTTGATGCTAAAGACTCATCAAAAACTATATGAATGGATTCTTCTACAATTAAGTTCCTCTTGTTAAATACTCTATAGGCTTTACTAGATGTTGAATATCCTAAAAATATGCCTTCATCAGATTTTGCATCAAACTTTCAAGGTTGTCTTTACCATTATTATGAATGAAACAATTACAACCAAATGCATAAAAGTAACTAATGTTTGGTTTCCTATTATGCCATAATTCATAGGGAGTCTTTTTAAGGATTGGTCTAATTAAAGCTCTATTTAAGATGTAACATGCCGTGTTTATAGCTTCCGCCCAAAAGTATTTTGGGAGTTGGCTTTCACATAGCATGGTACGGGCCATGTCTTCTAAAGTCCTATTCTTTCTTTCTATGACTCCATTTTGTTGGGGTATCCTAGGTGCAAAAAAATTATGATGAATGCCATTTTTAATGCAAAAATTTTTAAATAGATGATTTTCAAATTCTGTGCCATGATCACTTCTAAGAGACACTATGGTAGTTTTTCTCATTTGTGACTTTCTTGAAGAATTTCAAAAATATCAGAAAGTCTCATCCTTGTGAGCCAAAAATAATACCCAAGTGAATCTAGAATAATCATCTACTATCACAAGACCATATTTTTTTCCTCCTAGACTAGTGGTTCTAGTAGGTCCAAAAATCCATGTGAAGTAGCTCAAGTGGCCTAGAAGTGGAAACAATATTTTTAGATTTGAAAGAATTTTTAGTTTATTTTTCAAATTGACATGCATCACATATTCTGTTATTTTCAAAATCTAGTTTTGGAAGCCCTTTAACTAAATCCATTCTGATTAATTTTGAAATTAGGTGTGTGCTTGCATGACCTAATCTATGATGCCATAACCATCCAATCTCATTCATATTAGCATTATCAGCAACTAAGCAATGATTACTAGTAGATAAATTGTCTAAATCAATTAAGTATACATTATCATTTCTATTTCCAATAAATACAATGCTATTATTAATGGGATTAGAAACAGTGCAGAGAGAAGCTTCAAATGAAACTTTGAAACCTTTATCACACAATTGGCTAATGCTAATTAAATTATGCTTTAAACCATCAACATATAAAACATTCTCAATAAAGGTGGATGGAGTTATTTGAATTTTACCAAGGCCCATGATTTAACCTTTGTCATTGTCTTCAAAAGTAACAACTCCTTCTCTTTTATCTTCAAGGGTGATGAATTGATTTGTCACCCGTCATGTGCCTTGAGCAGCCACTATCAAGATACCACTTTTGTTTTGATCCTTTGGCTACAAGGCACTCCTCCAAGATGATCAAACTTTCTGTTTAGGTACCCAAGCTTTCTTAGGTCCTTCATGGTTAGTCACAATAAAAATTGTTCTTTTGGAACCCATATTTTCTTGCATTTAAGATTTAAATTCTTATTAGTTTTTCTAAAATTGCATACATAAGATTTATGACCTTTCTTGTTGCAATGATAACATGAAACATTATTTTTAATTTGTTCCTTTATAAAGAAATTTTTAACAACCTTTTGTTTCATGTTAGGCTTATAACCTAATCCAGCTTTATCAAATACAGCTCTTTGATTACTTAATAGCAAATTCAATTTTTCAGAACTATATATAAATTTATCGACTATGTTTTTATACTTATCAACTTCTTTCTTTAAATTAATATTTTCATTGAAAATTAATTCTTTTTCTTTTATCAAAATTTCATTTTCAAATTTCAGTTTTTCAACTTCATGAGTTAGTTTATCATTTTCTTTGACAAGATTTAGATTTTTATTTTTTAAAGATTTATTTTTAATTCTTAAACTTTTGAAATCATTGACTAGTTCATTGAAAGCATCATATAACTCATCAAAAGTGAAATCATCACAAAGGATTTCAGAACTTACCTCATTGTCGTTTGTCATAAAGCAAATGTTTGCAACTTCTTTTTGTTCCTCCTCGGAAGAGGATTCTTCGCTATCACTCCATGTTGCCACATATGCCTTCTTCTTTTTGTAACCCTTCTTTAATTGAGGACACTCATATCTGAAATGTCCCGGCTTCTTACACTCATAACATGTCAAGAGTTCTTTTTCTTTTTCTTTGTCCTTCTCTTTCTCCTTTTCTCCTTCCATTTTTGTTCCAGACCTTTTCTTATGGAAGGGTCTCCTTCTTTGCATAAATTTCTTAAATTTTCTAGCAAGGAGAGCTGTTTCTTCATCATCATCATCATCATTCTCACTGCTGCTTTCCTCAATTTCTGTAGCCTTAAGAGCTATGGTTCTTTCTTTTTGACCTCTTCCTCTTGATGTTGTTTGATTGTTAGTTCATGGGTCATTAATGATCCAAGTAGCTCCTCCAAAGGTAAAGCATTTAAGTCTTTAGCTTCTTGGATTGCAGTCACCTTGGCTTCCAATGATCTTGGAAGAGACCTAAGAATTTTGCGCACCAATTCTGAATTAGTATAAGTTTTTCCTAGACCTTTTAGATCATTCACAATATTAGTGAATCTAGTGTACATGCATATGATTATTTTAGTTTATTCCATACTAAACAATTCATATTTATGTAATAAAATATTAATTTTAGATTCTTTAACTTGATTAGTACCCTCATGGGTAACTTCTAATCTATCCCAAATTTCTTTTGCAAAAATACAAGTAGATATGCGATTAAACTCATTAGCATCTAAAGAATAGTACAAAACATTCATGGCTTTAGCATTGAGCTGAGCCAACTTCCAATCATGTTCATCCCATTCCGTTTTCGGCTTAGGAATCACCATGTTATGTACTCTTATTATGGGTATATGAGGATCATTTACTATGATGCCTCATAGTTCATAGTCAAGTGCTTGAATAAAAATTTTCATTCTAGCTTTCCAATATCCATAATTTATGCCATTAAATAAAGGAGGTCGATTAGTGGATTGACCTTCTAAAAAAGATGATCCAGCTTGAGCTGCCATTTGGATCTTTGACTCTTGGTCGTTAGATCAAATTTAAATGAGCACTAGCTCTGATACCAATTGTTGGCCCAGATGGCAACCCAAGAGGAGGGGATAAATTGGGTTCTTTAAAAATTTTAACTCTTTGAAAATATTTAGATTGATATGAAGGTTGTCAAGTGAACTAAATGAATTAAAGCTAAGCACAAATAAGACTGATAGAGAGAGAGATAAATGCATGGAAAACACAAAGATTTTATAGTGGTTCGGTGTATCCAACACCTACGTCCACTCCCAAGCAACACTTGGGTCCACACTATAATCTTACCAATTACAGTCGAGTTGTTTTACAAGCTCACAACTCTAACTTGTTGTTTTACCCGGGATCACAACGAGCTAGTTTTTCTGGGCTCACCAGCACAAAACCCAAACCCAAGCTAATCTTAGCTTGTCCCGAGGTATACTACATCCACTAATTCAATCTCCTGATTGAATTAGCATACAACAATTTGAAAATAAAGTTTACAATACAAAACAACTCCTTAAATGAGCAAATATTCAATTTAAATAGACAAGGATAGAAAGGCCTGTTTGAAGCAATTTGAATGCAAGCTTTTCTTCTTTTCCTCTTCTCTCTTGAATGGTTGAATCAAGCTCCAACTCTGATTCTTCACAGAACGTTGTTGTAAAGAAGTTGAGGAAAAAGGGGCTTTGAGCTTCTTTCTTTCTTTGTGAATCCTCCGAAAATGATCTTTGAAAGCTTTGGATTTCTTTTGAATCTCACTCTAGAAGATGAACGTAGATTCGAAGATTTCTCTTTGAAAATATCTCTCTCTTTTTTCTTGAATTTTTTGATTTTTCTATATATTTTTCAAACGGACGGTTCCCCCTTTTTATAGATATCTTAATTCAAGATTAGGTGAGAAAAATAGCCATTACAGAGTACTTGGATTTCTTCTACACATAAAAAAAATAGCCATTAGAGATTAGGTGAAAAAAATATTACCATTGGAGTCCGTTCTGACATTTAAAAATCCATTCCTGATAAGTTGGAGTTGGCTCCAACTTTTTAGGTGTTGGCTCCAACTATGGTTTCTAAAAATAGTAAATAAAATGTTAGTTGGTGAGTCAGCTCTCAAAACCAAGGGTGTCGACTCCGACGATGTCCAAAAAATATGCTCTCTGTTCTTAGGTTAGAGTCGGCTCCAGAAATCCCAGGTGTCGGATCCCGAACTCTAGGTGTCGGCTTCCGAACTCAAGGTGTCGGCTCCAAAAACTGACGCAGAAAGCACTTCTCTGTATCTCAGGTTAGAGTCGGCTCCAGAGTTTCAGGTGTCGACTCCAAACCATGCCTAAAAATTAGAAATGTTCTGATACTCTATGGTGTCGGCTCCGGACACTGTAGGTGTCGACTCCAAGATCTGAACTTAAATAATTTCTATTTGAAACTTAATTCTAAATTGATTTTGTGTGTCATTTGAATAATTAAACATTCTTAATGCCTGAAATACTTCTCAAATTTGTCAGAAACATAATGAATATACTCATGTCTTTTGTTAATCATCAAAATCAATAATTGAGTCAACACGAAATTTTGTAGGAAAAGATATGGATAAAAAAATTATTTTTTTTAATTTTTACCAAAGATTTTGGGGTTTTCGTAGGGAAAGAAATTATTCAAAATAATTATTAGCCAACTTTTTCCTACAATTTTAAGGGAAAGATGTGGATAAAAAATATTTTTTTAATTTTTCCTATGATTTTTTATTTTCATAGGCAAAAGTTTTTAAAATTTAAATTTAAATTTTAAATTCTGGTCACTCTTTTCCTATGAAATATGAACTTTTTCCTACAAAAAAAATCATAGGAAAAAGGTCTGCTCTTTGCCTACGATTTTGAAAGTCATAGGCAAAGGCTTTCCCGATGCACCTTTGCCTATGACTTTTTCTAGCTTTTGCCTACGATAAAAATCATAGGGAAAGGCTTTTCCTAGCATTTTTCTATATTTTTCTACAAAAAAAATCGTAGGCAAAAATATTTTTCTTGTAGTGAGATCCTATGTGGATTAGCTACAAAGGCTTAAGTTGAATTTTTAAAATGGCGAAACAATTGTGAGGAGCTAAATTCTTCAAGTGGGGGCAGTTGATGCAGCCAAAAAAAGCAAGAATAAATAGAATTTTGAAAAAATAGAAAACTTTACTAAGTCCTTTTAGGATACTTATTTTTCTTAATATTGAATTAATTTACTATTAGTGGTTTCTTATTTTTGAAAATGTTCTGATTTTGATTTCTTTTGGGTTAGTTTTGCTCTATGAATAGGCTATTAATGTATCTCATTGAATCAATGAATTAAAAAATGACTTCCATTATAAAATTTTAAGAGTTTATCTCTTTTTATAGCTTGAAGTGATATCTTGCATGAGGGATACGAGGCCATAAATTTCTCAGAATAGTTGGAGATATTAAATTGAAGACCCTCAAAGAGTGATGATAAGACATATTATAGAAGCCTTTACTTTGCCTAAGCTATTTTCATGAAATTTGATTTCCAAAATTAGATAGCTCTACCACTGAAGTGGGAGTGGGAGGCAACAATGGTTATTCTTAGCTATAAACTCAGCAACAATCAATTAAGTTTGAGGAGGATTTTGAGGCAGATGCTACCAAATATTTATTCTTGACCATACATTAAAGTTTGTCAGCATTCAATAGTGATGCTTTTAGTGATAGATATTTGTCCTAAGCATGAATTTAGGTCAGAGTAATCCTTTTTTTGTATCAATCATATTCCATAAATACAACTTGAACTAGTATCCAATTTTGACACCCTTTGTAAGGAGATTAAATACTTAGAATAAAGAGGAAAGAGGATAGGTTTCCTCTTTATTTCTGGTCGCTATAAAAAAAGGAAACCAAATGTCCAATGCTTTGTTCAAGAAAATAGTAGATTTACTAGATAAGATTATCATAGATAATTTTGATATTAAAGCAACTGCTATAACCACAGGCTTAAAGAACAGCGAGGAGAAACTCCCAACAAGCCTTATTCAGAACCTTCTCAAAAAAAAAAAATTTCTCCAAGCAAAAGCTTTGTAAAGGAGAGAGTTATACTGTTAGTTAGCCATTAATTGATCAATTAGGTTTTAGGCTAGAATAAACTATTATTTAACCATTAGTTGACCAATCAAGTTTTAAGATTGAATAATGGCATATAACTCTTGAATTGTTTTCTGTTCTCAACAATCCTTTTTTTTTAGAAATTTTTGTAATATCCTTCTAGAATCCAAGGAAGATGAACTATGTCTTTGAACATAGCATATTTGTTCGAAAATACATTGTTGAAAGCCTCATGAGAGGAACATAGATGGAAAAATTAGCCCAAATACCATTATAGATGGAATCTTGAACATCAAGCTAAGTAAAATTAATGAGGAAATGCATGTCCTATGAGAGCGTACTGTTTCATGCTAAGAGATTAGCCGTTCCAAATGGAGCCAATCTAGTTGATGAAGAATAACTAATTTGATGTGTCCACCTCCTAAAACATTCAATAAGTGAGAAGAAAGTTATTAATTTGGGTTTGAAGAGAAGATAATTTACAATGTATGTTTATGATAAGATCTTTCACTGCTCTATTCTTTGATAGTAAAATTATGCTCCTAATATTCCATCTAATAATTTAATTGCTAATTGGAAAGAGAAATTATTATTACAGCTCATGATATCATTTCTTTTTAAATACACATATATATTCTAATTACATAATTACATGCTCTAAAAAACAAAAAAAAATTATAATCCTATATGCTTTCAAAAAGTAATAAATTTGTATACTCCTTGAGAATGGGAAGCTTTTGTTTGTCCACATAATTATGCATCATTTTAGCCATTCGTGCGGAGTTTAGAGATGTTGTCTTCATCTGTTGTGTGAAAGGGCTTCCTGTGATGCATGCTTTGTTAAGTTTCTCCCATGTTTTAGAGATCATATGCATCACATGTTCTTCTACACTTTGATTTGAGCAATTAGGGTTCTCTTTCATGAAACAGTCCATATATGAGCCATCAAATCCATGTTGATTCTCATCCTGAAACATCGAACATTATAGCTAAAACTATTAGAGCTTAAAATATCTTATCAATACAACCATTAATAACAAATAGATATATTTTATAACAAGTAATATACTATGTCACAGTATGATAACAAATATCATCTCTACCTGAGCACTATTTAGATCATCCCAAAGTCGAAGAATTGTTGCTGGACAAGATATTAGTGCTGGATTGTTGTCTATCAAATCCACTATATCATTTGTTATTCCTTCTCCCAAAAGAAAAAATGTATGCACTAAGACAACATGTAAACCTGCACTAGTTGTACCATTTTTTAAGTAATCTTCTACCGATGGAACATATCCTGATGTAAACCATTTTATTTCCATCAAGAATGCATTGCATAATCTATCCACTGTAAAATTAAAGAAGATACATAAGTTTTAAAGCAATCATCAAAATACATATAATTAGACAAAATTTGCCAAATCATACCGATCTCGTAAAAGAGTTAATAGGGTTCCATCCGTGCTCCTTGAGAATCATATGTGCTATCTCATTAGTAATATTGTACAAAGACATATAGCATGCTCTCATGTAATTTGGAAGTGAATCTATTATTGAAAGTTCCCATCTGTAATTCATCAAATTAGAAGATTGTTTTCCAAATTCTAATTCAAAGCAAAAGGTTATGTAATTCCTTACATGTTAATTGCCTTGTTGAAGAGGTATAGTTCATCTAATGATGCACATGCATCAAAAATATCATCAATAAGATAGATAAATGCAATGACTTTTGCTAGTTGAATTCTATACTTGGAGAACTGTGGATTAGGAATGATGCTTGTTGACCATAAGTAGTATATTAATGGTTGATCTCGAGCAAACCTTGCCTCATTTGTCAATTTGAACTCTTCCCACCAACTGTAATTGAAGAACAAGTGAGAAGATAAATATGTTGAAGAAATTAGAAAACAACACAATCCTCTATAATGTAGCAAATACAAATGATATGCTAAGCTTCAAGCTATGTGAATCGCAAGTATTAATATATCTTTAATATAATAATATAGGTCTATGCATTTGGTTTGTTTGTGTGTATATGCATATATAATAACATGTCATTATATTAATATCTCATTAAAGGATCAACAAACTCAACACAACTAAGCCTTTTTCCAACTACATGGGGTCGGCTACATAAATTTGCTTCCTTCACTTTGCTCTATTTAGGACTAAGTCGACATTCAAATTATAAATAGTTATATCTTTTTTAATTATTTCTATCCATGTTAGTTTATGTCTACCTTTACCTCTATTCTTACTATGGACTGTTAAAAGATTATTCTTTCTAACTAAAACATCTAAAGGTCTTCATTATATATGTTCAAATCATCATAATCAATTTTTTTTTATTTTATCTTTAATTAAGGCTACTCCTATAATTTCTTTTATATTTATTTCTAATTCTATTTTTTAAAGTTTTATCATGTATCCATCTTAACATGTATATTTCTGTTACATTTAATTTGATCATATTGTTGGTCCAGATAGCAACCCAAGAGGGGGGGTGAATTGGGTTTTTCAAAAATTTAAACTCTTTTGAGAAATAACCCCCAGCGAAAATAAAGACTTAGATTCACATAAATTAAAACTGAACAAGCACAAATAGAGAGTTGAAGATAAAGAGACAATCACGCAAACACAGGAGATTTTATAGTGGTTCGGTGTACCTACACCTACATCCACTCCCAAGTACCTCTTGGGTCCACACTATAATCAATCTGATTACAGCAGAGTTGTTTTGCAAGCTCACAACTCAAACTTGTTGTTTTCCGGGTGCACAACGAACCCAGCTGATTTTCAAGGCTCATCAGCACAAAACCTATCACCACAAGCTAATGCTTGCACAAGGCTAACAGCCTCAACTGAATCAATCACCAGATTGACCCAGCAATCAATATTTGTTTTTACAAGATAAGCAGCTCCTCCAATGAGCAAGGAGATACTTTATTTCCTTAAGCCCCAAGGTATCTTACCAAAAGCTATAGCTATCAGTAAAGGCGATACTTTATTTCCTTAAGCCCCAAGGCTGAGCAAGGCGATACTTTATTTCCTTAAGCCCCAAGGTATCTTACCAAAAGCTATAGCTATCAGTAAAGGCGATACTTTATTTCCTTAATCCCCAAGGCTAATTCCTGCAGGGCACCCCCCACAGTTCACAACGGCAGCGCAGAGCCCCATGCTAAGCGGCGGGCGAACATGAGGGGCTTCGCAGTGCGTCCACGTGGCACGCACCGGTTGGTTGGGCTGTCAAGCACCGATGCCATATGTGGGCCCCCATAAGCCCATGGCAGTGAATCACAAGGGAGAGGTTGGCTCCCATAAGCCAACAATTCTCCCCCCAGCGACACCTGGGGGATTCGAACCAACAACCTCGCTCTGATACTAGGTTTTAGGATCAAGCCCCTTACCATCTTACCAAAAGCTATAGCTATCAGTAAAGGCGATACTTTATTTCCTTAAGCCCCAAGGCTGATTCCTGTAGGGCACCCCCCACAGTTCACAACGGTAGCATAGAGCCCCATGCTAAGCGGCGGGCGGACATGAGGGCTTCGCAGTGCATCCACGTGGCATGCACCGGTTGGTTGGGCTGTCAAGCACCAATGCCATATGTGGGCCCCCATAAGCCCATGGCAGCGAATCACAAGGGAGACGCTGACCCCCATAAGCCAACACATATGTTGTTTTAATATTTCAACATATTTATGTTCTCATTAAAAGATTGCTAATCTAAATTATCCTTGTGTGTAATAATTTATTTCATTATCATAATAACATGTCCAATTATATTTTATGCCTCAAATTTCATGTAAATCATTTGGTAGATAATTTACTAGATCAAAATTGACAAGATGACAAATGATTTTTATATGGAGAATAATATTTTTTTATCATACTTACAAGATGGATTTATCTCTATAAAATGAAATATATAAGTTGGTTCAAACTCTAAAGTGGTATAAATAAGAAAACTAGGTTATCCTTAAAAATAACTCTTTCGAGGGTACTAGACCAATCTCCACATATCAATCATATCCTTTGACAAATCTTTTCTAAAAACATAATTTATCAAATTCCACTTCTACATATATTTTTTATGAATTATTAAAGCATCTCAAAATAAAAGATCTAGAAAAATTGCCAACCCACTACAAACATTTGGATTGGATTTCGAGCAAAATTTGCTATATTCAGCACTAGACTAATTGTGAACCCTATTTGAATGACATGTTATTTTCATCTAGCTTCAATTTTTGGCATGCTAAATGCCATAACAAAGCTTTCAATAGATACTATGAGAGTGTGACCAATCCCAAGTATTTCATCTCATATACTCAATAGGGATTTGTGATGGTATTGGAGCCTTAAAAATGCACTAAGTAAATGTTCAAAAATATAGTAATAAATGTTCTTCATAATGAATCTTATTTAATTATATCTATTTTTGTGGTAAAATTATAACAAAATGAAAAAGCACCTAAAATTTCTTGACCAAACCTTTTTTTTTTAAAATATGATCTCAAAAATGCATGTTTGGGTGCAAGATATTTTAAAATAATGAAATTGATATTTTGTATAACTTATTATAATAAATATTAGAAATAAATATATTTTAGGTTTCGATGTTACTTATATTAATGGGTAATAAGTGATAAACAAGTATAAAGAAAAACCAATAGTAAGGTTTACAGGTGGCTTAGGTAATCCTGGCACATTTATGTAATCTTTTGAACATTTCAAGGCTCTCATGGGTCATAGGTTTCTATACTTTTTTGGTAGCCACGAGATACAATTATATTTGAAAATTTATTATCTTTAAAATATGTATATAAATAGAAAAATGATGAAAAATTAGCAAAATTAATTCCAAATAATGTATGCATGTGTGTTTGCACATCTGAACATTTGACATGCTACACAAACCTAGTAAAGGATAAGGAAATGATAAAAAATGAAAGATGTGAACATTACAATAAGTGAAAGTGAACGTTTTAAGTTCACTAGTCATACTAAATACGTAAATGTAATCATATCACCTGTTGACTAATCTCAAAAGATAGAATTCAAAATTTTATTTATTTCAACAATTAGTTGGATACTAAAATTTTGAAGTGAAAAAAATGCTCCAAAGATGTCTGCTCATTATTCAAAATTTTAAAACCATAATCAAATCTAAAAAATTAAAATAATAATAACTTTGAATTCACCTATCTTTTATTTTGAGAGAAAACAATTCATTTAATTCTTAAAATAATTTATTATTTATTGTATTGTTTTACTAATGCTATGAGTCTAGCCCTATGAGGAACCCCACTTATATGGAGTATGTCATGCTATAAAGTTCAATTCTTTAGGGTTTTTCAACAAATATAACATGAACTGTATCTATCCTTTAGAAATTTATGTAAAGAAAGAAGAACATAAATAATGCATTGAGATGAGAGGCATTCTTAAGCTAAAAGAGAATTGAGGAAATTTTAAAAATTTAGGGTTTTCTTGAAAAGTTATCCTAAAATGAGAATTACGAGCATCGAAAAGCAAGAAAATAAGGTGCCTATGCCTTTCTTATTAACTACCATGATTAAGATCCAGTTGCAGCAAGCTGATTTCAATTGATATGGGAGTTCTCCATCTTATTGAAAGTTGGCTTCAGCTGAGAGGCAGCCCTTACAATTTTCTAAGATTTTTTAATGTCTCAAAATTTCTTTGATTTGATAATGGATCTATAATCATATTTATCTACTTTTCTATTCAAGGTTTGCAAAATATCTGAGGGAATGGTTTACAACCTCATCAGCATATCTTTGATTTAGGATTTATAATTAGATTTATCTACTTTTCTATTCAAGGGGTTTTCTAGGTAATTTTGTTGTTCTATATTGATGTTGTAAATTAGATATGGTATGTTTCTTTCTTATTCCTATACTTTTCATTTTATCAATGCCTCTTATGGTTGGTTTTAATTTGCTTACCATGCAAATGTTGGAATATTTTCAATTTTCTAGAATTTTTTATGAGTTAGGAAAAGATTCAATTTTGCATTTATTATATTTTAAATAATTGCATATTATATGTTTTAATGCAAGTAGAACTGTATTTAATAAACTTCAATAATTCATAACTTAATTGAGCTTTGTGGGTTTTGGGTTGATGTCTATATGCTTGCATATGCTTACTTGAGAACTTGGCTCAGCTAGCTAGACAATGCCCATGCACGCAGCAGATATGCCCATGGTTGACCTTTGTGCTCATAGTCACATTTAAATTCAATTTTTGATTTTGAATTTTAAGATGTCAATGTTTCACTCTGATTTAATCTTGCTTTACTAGGGGAATAAGCATGAGAGACTATAATAAGGTGCCCTTCCATTTCTTTATTCTTATTCTTATTCTCTGGAATTCATTCAAGACATCCAAAGAAGCTTTGAAAGTCACACTTCTATGCAAGTGTGCTTTGGTATGATCCATGTTCCAAGCCTAATCAGAATGGATTCAAGTTCAATGGGGAAAAACTTCTAAATTTGATCAAATTAGAATCCATCCTCCAAGCCTCTTCAAAATTAAAATTGACGAAACTAACCACTATATCAATGTTAAAGGATAAAAAAAATAAGAAGGAACCATTTTGTATAGTATGCAGGTGAACCAACCACATGAAAAGGATTACCACTATGAGAAGACCATACCACTAGGGAATGGTGCTAATATATCAAATCTTAAATAAATATAGTCAAAAGAAGTGTTGAACATTCTATCAAGTAAGATACTTTAACTTCTTGATGACCTCGGGAAAAATGCTTGACCCTGCACAAAGTATATATATATATATATATATATATATACATTTGGAGGAATCTAATCAATAGACATCTTCCTTAAATCCAATAAACTTGTATTCATTCATAATAATTTATAGGGAAAGACTATATGAGAGGGCTTGTATAAACTAAGTTTTTTTTCCCAAATATTGTTGCTATTTAAATCTTCTAACATTTAGCATGGTAGAGTTGATCATATAAAATTTTGAACAAATCCATTGAATGATGAACTTAAATCTTATTCTTAATATATATCTTGATAAAAAGTTGTATAGGCTAAGCAAAATGAAAACATATCAAATTTGTACGAACTTGTACATGAAGTTAACCTTTTAAAATTAAATCCAAATTTGATCAATAAACACTTGTAATTCCTTACACATTTGAGAAATCATTTGGTAAAATTACCATTTTCTTATTATTAAAAAAATGATAAGTAAACTATCACAACATCTGACAAAGTTCAATTGAAATATAGGTCACAAATAATTGCAAATCATAAAAAAAATTTCTTCTATTTTTGTTTCATCTGTTAGTGTATGCCCTAGATCAATTGGATTGAATGTTTATACATTTTATGAATACAAATCAAATAAAATGGTTTCTTTATCTATCTAGATGTTTTTATTTGATATATTTGTCTGTGAGATAAAGTCCAAAAGAATGTGAACCATGCATATGAAATTTGTAATAGAGATTACAAATTGTGAGATTCAAATTGCACGTTATGGTTCAATTCTTTAAACTTTCCTAGTCGATGTGTAGATGGGACTGGACACCATCGAACACCGTGAGACTAGCACACATTGCATATCCTCACCCTTGGGTGAGCAGCTGATTTCACAAGCTGAAGTATGTAGATACTTGGATAGGTGTGTGATGCTCGTTATTGTAACGATGCATTGGATGACCCGTACAGAGATCCCATATGGATATTCTATATAGTGTCGATGGTTGATCTCTAATGATGGTGTGTGAGTGATCCTTTGACTTGAGATCTTCATTGCATCTCATGTGTGGAATGTCATGCTTTGACGGCATCCAAACGTCGCTCTAGCTACAGGTGGCAAATATGGTGTCGGTTGGGTATGACATGAAGCACATGAAGATGGTGTTTGATCAAGACAAGATTCGTCTCCTTGATAGAAAGGGTTATATCCCACGTCCACTTGATGGATTAAATTGATTGATAAATCCTTGCAAGGTTGAGTTGGAATTTGAAATGGTTTCGAAGTTCTAATTCATATAGTCAATTTTTCCTGAGATCAAGTAAACAAAGATCAATTACAGGGTTGACACATTCCATACCACTGATTGATCTGGGATATGTGACGAAAGGATTTGATCATACGGTAACCATTCATGGACAGGCATTGATGGTCACGTCAACAAACCTTTAGCAGTTGGGTGGTCATGATGCTTTGCTAGAGGCCTCTCATGATCTATAATTATTGTTGAATTAGACAAAGAGTTGTCCAATCATTCCTAGGGTCTATGATTAGGACATGATTATTGCCAACATGTTAAAGGGCCTAATGGGTCACACGCATTAAGGAGAATATTGGATGAATTAAAATAAGAATTAAATTAGATTTAATTTAGATAAGATGATCAATTAAATAATTGGGTGAGACCCAATTTAAAGAAGATATAATAATAATGGATATGATCCATTATAGTAGAAGGAATGTTAAGGAGAAATTATTTGTGCATATGATGAACAATAATTGGATACCCAAATATGACTTGATCCATGTGATGGATGGCTCTGATTATTCGGGTATGGATGGCCAATCTCAGCCATGTGAAGATGGAATCATGCCCATGGGATGAGGCATGATGAATCTATACGGTTCGATGATGAACACGTACAAATTAGGGCATGTAGTTATGGGATAACCAACTCCAATTTCAAAAGCTGAGATTGTGACACTTGGATTAATCTTACCATGAAGATGGGAGTTTCTTACCATGAAGATGGAAGGAGTTTCTTTTCATGAAGATGGAGTTTCTTACCATAATGATGGAGTTTCTTACCATGAAGAGAGGTCTCTTTCTCTTAGGAATGTCTCATTTTCAACCTATAAATATAGTTCCTTCCTACCAATAAAGAGAGCATGAGAAGAAAAGATTAGACTTTTCTTCAAAGATATCTTCTGTACGAGGATTCAAGAGGCGCTAGCACCCCTCTCTCTCCCGTGTCATCTTCATATCTTGGAGGTCTTCATCCTTTTTCTCTGCGTGGATCACCGTTAGAGGCCAGACTCTCCCGTGGTGTCATCTTCATACCTTGGAGGTCTTCATCCCTTTTTCTCTGCATGGATCACCGTTAGAGGCCAAACACGTGGACGGCTAGTGGCAGGAATTAACCGGTTTCATCCTCATCTACATCGATAAAGGACTCAGGTATGAATAAAATTAGATTTTATTTGAGATATAATGAATTTGTTCCTAAGGATCCTGGGCATCTGGAATTTTATATTATATCTTTGCAATGTTTATATGAATTTGATTCATATCTTGTATACATAATTCCATCATCATCATAGCCCTAAAGCATAGATTATGCTTAAGGGTACATATCTTAGTAATTTTACATGATATATATGTGGTTTTGTTTCACAACATTATTTATATTCATGGAAGGTTACTAAATTTTAATTAGTTTAATCGGAGGCTGTGCAAATATTGAGCTTAATCAACTAAAACCTAGGAAGCATAATTTCCACATTCACTTTATCCTACCTATATGTTTTTTGATCTTCAATAGGTTGGATTATCTTTGGTTCTAGCTTTTGTGCCAATTCACAATATCTATATAGCATGGGCTCCAAGTGGAAGCATTCCTTCTTCATAGGATTGAATGTAGAGATTGTTGAGCTAACAATACCATAGGTCCAACTCCATGAGGAGTTCAACATATGGTAGGTAATATAATGGTGTAATCAATGAGAAAAAAATCAATTCCTTCAACCTACTACACGCAAATTTGACAAAAAATAATAAATAATAAGAATTTTACAAAGTGAGGATCCAAGTGCTTTTTTATTAATTTTAATGATCCAAAAATTGTGATACACATCATGATTAGAGAGTAAAGTCTATGCTTTTTGTTTTCATTGCCTCTATTAGGTTTCTCATGGGTAAAAAGTGAAGTCGATATTGTTCACTTTTACTCCCACTATTTTTATTTTTCAGCACTATAGCATAGGCCCTCTATTTGTACTAATGTGATTCTCTTTATTTGAGTTGGATCTTTCTTCTAGCTAAAAGCGAATCTCCTTTATTTGAGTTGGATGTTTCTCTTAGTTAAAAGAGGATAATTTTTTTTTCTTTTCATGCTAGTGAAGTGTACTACAAATCATATTAGATTTCTCTCTTTATTAAAAAGGATACAAATTATAAAATAATAAAAATATTTTAAAATTTTAAATTTGAGTAAAATCTAGATCTTGATTACTTTATCTGTATTGTGAAATCTAGATCTTGATTACTTTATCTGTATTGTGTCATCAAATTTTTTTCAATTAGAAGTTTTAGCTTCTCAAAGTTTTGATACTTAGCAAATCCTCATCTCAAATCTTTTCTAAACTTATGCATGGTAGCATGATTTATCGATAGTAAATCAAATAATCTTTTTCGGATCGAAGCTTTTCCTATTTGTTGAATTTGACTATTTCTAAATTAAAAAGTTAGAAAAATGCTTGTTTTCTCTTCTAGTAGATGAACTCCTAGCTTTTTAACTTGAATTATCCATCCCCTATCGTGAACTATTCTCTTTTTAATATCAATAAACATCTTGTTTTTCTCATATGTTAGAGATAATTTTGTGATAAAAATTATTAGTATTGAGGCTCAAGGCATCAATTGAGACCTTGAGAATAATAAAATGGATAATCTTCTCCTCTAGTTGAGTAAGGCATTCTTCTACACATTGTTGAGATAAAACAACCATCCTCACCCTGATCTTTTGTTGTCCTTCACACATTAAAAGTTTTTCTCTCATCCACTTGTATTGTTTATAAATTTGGATCGCACACTAGGGCTCTATAGGGGAAGATCATAGACTACCTATTTACTTTGAATGGGATGAAGTGATAAACTCTTTCAACCTACTAAACTCAAATATTTCAAATAATATAATAAGAATTTTAGAAAAAGGGTTTGAAACTCTTGCTTTTTTATGATCTAAAGATTATAGTAAAATCTACATTCTTTGCTTGCATTCTTTGTATTGTTATTCTCCAAAACTATAGTATACGCCCCTTTTTGTACTAATGAATTCCTTCTTATTTGACTTGGATTTTTCTTCTAACTAAAAGAGGAAATTATGAATTCTCTTCTATTCCATAAAAAGATTTACTCTATTTGATTTATATTCCACTCTTTACTGGATGAGGATGAAACTTCTCTCCCTATCCATCATCAAATTCTTCCAAGATTAAAAGTTGTAACTTTTAAAGTTTTAATTTTTGATTTAAGCCTTCTATGTTGTGGATCTTGCTCTCAAAGTTTGTCAAGACTAACTCATTTTGGGTCAAATTATCCTCAAAAAGATGATATACAATTTCTTTAAGTATACTAGATGACCTACCTATTCGTTTAAAACTTTGTTCCACAAGAGAGGAAGTGAATAGTGAGATATAAGATTATAGGTTTTTCCAAGTGGATACATGTTTGGAGAAAAAAAATATTCCTGAGTTGTTATATAGTGTCAACACATTCGTTGGATGGCATAAATTTAGAATTGCGAAGAAAGATGATTTTAGTGAACTTTGGACATGGCCATCTTATTGAAAGTTAGCATTATAATGAAGATTGGAAACCATTCCTCTAATATCTTATAATACCTCAATCCTAGGGCAAGGATTTGAGAGTTTATAACTAGTTTTTTTATTTGTTAATCATTTTGTACTTGATTTTTCTAGTGGTTTTTCACCCCTTGTAGTCTTTTCTTTATTATATGCTTTTCTTTTTGTGTTTTACTATTTGCAAATACCCATTATAGGTGGTTGTAATGTATCCCAATAAATGTAAATTCATTATACTTCATCATATTTATATTCAGCCTTAGTTTTAAAGTTGTGCAATATCTATTGTTATACAAAGTTATAACTAATATTGTACATGTACATTGGTTAAGATAGTTCCATTATAGAAACTTATTTTGTAATTGATAACATATAAAGTTATATTATATAGTTTTTATTTCTACCCAAGGTGATGTTTGAGATCTTGAACTGCACATTGATATTTTAAATTTATTTACATTTTTTGATCTTTTAGGAGGATTTCTAGCAATAAGAAACTACTAGTTACACCAACTCTTTGAGGATAAGCTGAGGTTATATATCAGGTGTAGATGTATTTAAATCTTATGCACCAGATAGGAGACTCCATGTCCTTTAAAGATAATATTAAAAATATGCCTCTAGGCAATATTTAAACCTACTCAACTCAACTTAACTCAACTCATCTAAGCCTTTTCCCAACTATATGGGGCATTTAAACCTATGATTTTTAATTATTTATTAAACATCAATTTAATTTGTTTTATGTAAATCCTATCAACACCTAATTTTATATTATCTTTATATTTTCTAACAAACTAGATTTTTTTTAATGGCTGATAAGAGATCGCTAATAACAATTTAGGGTGCTTTTGTTTTTGAGAATAGTCAAGAATAGAAATGAAAATAGTTTTCTAAAATATATAACTTAAAATAAGAGAAAATGGAAAACAATCTTAAGATGTGTTCACTTCTATCAAAAAAAAGTAAAAACTAAAGGACCTAATTTTTATCCCTTTATTTTTTATTTCTTATTTCTAAAAATAGAAACATGAAATTTATAGTGAAAAAAATGTTTGGTTACACTATTTTTACTTTTCATTTTAAAAATATATTTTAGGGACCTAGGATAACTTTTTAGAAAAGTAATAATATATATCATTAATATATATTACAAATATTAATATAATATAATTATATAATATATTATTAATATTATATTAATAATTAAATTATTATTTATATTTGTTTCATATAAAAATATGTAATTTTTATAATGATTTATAATAATATATAATATAATATTAGGGTTTGTATATATTTAATATATTAATATATATATATATTTTCTTTAATTTTTTAGTTATTCTTTTGAAAGATATTATTTATAATAAAGCTAAGAAATAAAAAATAATTTTTGATTTCACTTACAAACACATTATCTAAATATTAGAAAACAGTAAATTTTCTCAAAAACCAAACATAGCTTTACTTTTTCTTCCATTCCAATTTCCTTTAAAATGATAAATTTTACCTTGTTAGGTAATTGACATATCTCAAAGTAAACTCTATTCTTAACATGCTAAAAACATCTTATATTTAACTATCTGTCCCATCATATATACCGTAGAAGTGGTGATTAATATAATGAATGTCAAATGTTATGAAAGAAGAACTTCATTCAAAAAGAATGATTACAAATTGTAAAGGTTTACCTGGTAAATTCTTTGAATTCTCTTTGGTATAATGATTGAGTGATGTTGAAATCCATCACAGCTAGTTCTTGTAGAGCTTGATCAAAGGTACTTTTGTAATTGCTAAAGTAATGCCTAATTTTGTACCTTTGTATGCTCATGTGATACGGATGTTCCAATGATTGTCTTACAAATCTAGCAAGACTAGGTTCTAAATATCCCATGGTAGACTTAAGGTGCATGCTGGAGAATTCACGGGCTTTGTAAAGCATCTCCTCACCCATGTTTACATATGATGCTTCATGTAAACTTAGCAATCCCTCGATATCCTTGCTCAGAAATAATTTGAACTCTCCATTGCTATCTACAAACCTATCAAACATATCTGAACAAGGATAGAAAATTAGCATTAATTATCTCATTATCATATAGAAATATGATATTTATACTCAGAAAATTTTGAAAGATAAGTATTTCTTTTCAATATTTTGTGAACTAAAATAGCTAATAAAAACTGATCAAGATGCTCACCAGAAGACACATCATATCCTGCTTGTCTTAGTAGTCGAAAACAAAGAGCCACTTCAAATAGGTTGCTAGAGTACTGATAACCCTTGGAACTACCAAAATCCTTATATAAGGAATCTATAATACTGTTGATGTCTTCAGTGAAGTGGTAATCAAGACCCAATTGTTGGAGGGAATTAATTGTCCTCATGGATGTTAGATGGTTGCTTTCTTGGGAGAGCATCATCCTCACTTTTGCTAGATTTTTGTTGTACTTGCTGTGGTCAAAGTTCTGCATGCATATGCAACAATGACGATCAAGAATTCAGAGATATTAATGAAATCTAACTTAACAAAATCACCAAGCCGCGACAGCTTCTTCTGTATTGAAGAGTAACACCGTATATATGAAGAATAATGTTTTGGATCGGGAAGCTTCAGTCCACAGCTGTTAATTTGATAAATTCATAACCAATGAACTCCTATCTTAATTTAAGAATAAGACTTGAGAGATGCATTGATCGATCTTTTCTTGGTATCTTTTTGCATGGTAAGAAAATTGTTCTTGTACAATATTATGTAACAATAAAAAGTTCAACATGCTACTTACCGTCTGATAGTGCTGAGAGCTGCATTTGATTGTGAATTGCTGTGCTCGATGGCTTCCGATCACTTGCGTAGCCTGAGATTGGGGCCAGTTGGAAAGGAGCGAGGGAATGAAACATTGGGCCATTTGACAAGGCATGCTCACAGATTCATCCTGTGACAAACGCACGGAGACGGGCCTCTCATTTATAGAGCGGCGGTGATCGGTGGTTGCCTAAAATCCTTGTGAACGGATGCACTGCGGTGAGTTTTTTGCCACGTTAGAGGGCGATTATCTGCCACACGTCTCTTGTTTTTTTTGGTACAAAAAAAAGGGAAGGAGGGCCTTGTCAACCCGTAGCTAGGTTCCATGCGGTCCTGTTCCCCGTCAGGAAATGTTCCATGTACGGCGCGAGATTTGTGTGGTGTCCGAAGGCAAGTTGGTCAACCTGATCCTACCCAAGTACCAACAGTCAGAACAGAAAAATTAAACAGATCTTAACTCCTCCAACACCGAAGTTTCAGGCTCTAAGAATTTATGTTAAAATTTATTCGAATCAGCAGAGGCCTCATTCTTCTCTGGTTAGAGAGAAGGGAAGAAAAAAAAAAAAAAAAAAAAAACAGAAAACACCCGAGACGCAGTCTGAAAAGTCCTCGCCAGAAAACCTCTGTGATGTTCCACGAGAACTGCTGCAGACGGTCGGGTGATGCTGTTTACTGCACGGAAACCAAAGCCAATGGCCGAAGGTCCGTGCACCGGAAAGGCACCGTGAATTATTGGTCAGGAATGCTCTCGTTCCAGGCTGATTTGATTCTTCAGCCTCAGAGCCATCATATTAGGTTAACTCCTTGTTGCATGCTGATTTGATTCTTCAGCCTCAGAGTCATCACTTCTTGTCCCATGCTGATTTGATATCTATCACCATTATGTTAACTTTTATATGATAAATCATTTCTATAATTTTCTGCCACTTACCCATTTCAATCATTATTTTATATTTTACAAGTTAAAATATTAATCTTATGCTTTCATAACAGTTTATTTATGATTTATTTAAAGTCATTATCCTTCCAAAGTTATCTTAATATCTTGTTTAGGATTAATCTTTTAAGTTTTATTCTTAAATTAGGCTTTGATACCACTATAATTCTGTTAAGATATTATAATAATTAGAGTAATATATTTATAAGGTCTTTGCAATTAATAGTTTATCTTATTATTGGTTAAGTTTTGCAATCCAACTTAGGAATCAATTTCTAAATATTTATAAAACGATATTTGTATATGTTTTATACTATTAATTGATAATGTACATAGCGTGAGGATATAATATGCATTATATATATTAAATTGTTATTTCAGTTGTCATAGATAATATTATATCTAAATATTTATCCTTATATCATGATAATTATATGGTAAATACTAAAGTTTTACTCTATCATTTAAGATTTATCCTGAATTTTATAAATGAATCAAGTCACTGATTCATGGACTTCTCCACACCATGCTCTGTCCCCCATGATCATAAATATCTTTAAAAAAAAGATGCAGGCCATATCGTCCAAGAACTGAAAAGGCCAACGGACTGGTTGAAAAGCCAAGCTCCAGCCACGTGCCGTCCATATCTTCCACCACATGGCCTGTGTATTAGATTCGTGGCACTGATACGATTGCCCACCGCACATGGTCGTTGAGTCATCACATCTTCTATCCATACTGATAGTGGAAAAGACTCTAGCATGGATGTTGAGGACATTACCAAAAAGAATGGAGCTCGACATTGTTACCCTTCAAACCATCGAAGACCAGGAAGACAGTCTTCTTGAGTCTGATTTCACTTTCTTCCGTGCTAAGCTGGTCCTTCATCACTCTCTGCTTATACAGCAGGAGATTTTTTGGAGACAGAGGTCTCGGATCCAATGGATTAGAGAGAGGAACCGCAATACCAGATTCTTTCATCAAACTACATTAAAGCGTCGCGCCGCGAACAGGATTCGATGCCTTGCTGATGATGAGGGGAACTACTATAAGGACATCCAGGTTATCAGGGATCAGTTTCTTCATTTCTATCAGTCTAGATGGTCAGAGCATAATGGATTTGGATTTCCTATTCATCCGGTTCCGAGCTCCAAGAAGCTCACAGTATATGAGAATGATCTCCTTACTAGAGCCATCACAACAGATGAGATTCAGAAGGCTTTATAGGATCTTGGGCCTGATAAAGGCTTTATAGGATCTTGGGCCTGATAAAGCCCCTGGGCCTGATGGCTTCCCACCCTTTTTCTTCCGCTACTATTGGAATATTGTTGGCCAGGATTTTTTGCAGGCTATCTAGCTTGTTTTTCAATCCAAATCTATTCCTACTGATTGGAACCGGGCATTTATCACTCTGGTGCCGAAGCATCCGATGCTTCCACTCCGCTGCATTATCGTCCTATTAGCCTTTACACCACATTGTACAAGGTCTGTGCGTGTATCCTCATCTCCCGTATGCAGATCGTCATTCCTCGTCTTATTGCCCCTGAGCAGGAAGCTTTTATCAAAGGGCGATGTATTACTGATAATATCCTCATTGCTCAGGAGTTTATGCATGACCTCCAGAGATCCTCTCGCAGTCAGGGCCTTATGGTTGTTAAGCTGGATATGGAGTGAGCTTATGATAGATTGAGTTGGGCTTTTCTGTACCGTACTCTGCAGGAATTTGGGTTTGATGGTCTCTTTATTGACTGGATCAGGGCTTGTATTCATAGGACGTCATTCTCTCTTCTGATTAATGGAAGTCAAATGAATTTTTTTCACTCTGCTATCGGGCTGCGGCAGGATGCCCATTATCTCCTTTCCTATTTATTCTTGCTGCAGATGATCTATCTCGCTTGCTCTCTCAGGCTCAGCAGGACTTATGTATTGCCCCTTTCTCTGTGGGCCCCCAAGGCCCATCTGTTTTCCATCTCCTCTTTGTTGATGACTTCATTTTGCTAGGAAGGGCTACTGTCCATAATGCTATCACCTTTGCTTCTGTTATTCAGCGCTATTGTCAAGCCTCTGGTCAGAAGATTAATCTTCAGAAATCCTTTATCTGTTTCAGCCCAAGGATCACTGATATTACTAAAGCAGACATCATCCGAACCTTGGGCATTACTAAATAGGCTGACTGCCTTCTTTATCTGGGGATCCCTATCACTAGAAGACGGCCTAAATGCAATGACTACATTGATCTAGAGTGTCAGGTCCGTGATCGACTTGATGGATGGCAGGTCACTAGACTATCTATGATGGCTAGGATTACCCTCATTCGGACTATCCTCACCTCTCTTCCTCTTCATCTCCTGGCTAACTCCGTGTCCCTTTGACGTGCTTGGGAGGATAGAGAGGAGCTTCAGGGAGTTCCTTTGGGCCTCCAGACAGGATGGGAATGGTGTCCATTTACTTGACTGGGATACTATTTGCTTGCCGATCTCTGAGGGAGGCCTCGGCATTTAGTCGCTAACTGTGAGGAGGGAGGCTCTGATTGCAAGGCATGCTTCTCGATTCATGGAGCTCTTTTATGTGAGCCAGATATGGCAATTGGTCACCCACTACGGATTTTCAGTCTGCTCGGGGACATTCTTTCTTTTGGAAGGAGGTGTGCCATCATGCTCCGACTATCTTGAATAATATCTCATGGATGATCGGTGATGGCTCATTGGTAGATGTTGTTCAAGATGCGTAGATTGCAGATATTCCTCTTCTCGTTGGCCTACTTTTATCAGTAACAATGTCCCTCGCAGCTTGAGAATTAGTGATTTGATCTCTCAGGATCACTCCTCCTGGCACCTCCCTACGGTGTCCCGATTCTTTGGTAATGAGCTTGCTCGAAGGATCCTCTCCATTCCTCTCATTCCAGGACACACAGTTGATACCAGACTCTGAAAAAGATCATGTCTCCCCAGTGCTCATGTTAGGGATCTTATGAAAATTTATAGGCCACAGGCTCGGCATAGGATGGACATGGCATGGATTTGGTGGCTTCCTGCCCATCCTAAGATTTAGCTATTCATGTGGAAGATTGCTTGGGACTGCCTTTCAACCTGTTCCATGCTCTCTGGAAGGGGGCTGTCTATCTAGCCTATATGCCCAGGAGGACAAAACTATTGATCATGCTATCTTCACCTGCCCCAGAGCTAGATAGATTTGGCAAATTATTGGCTATCAGAGTGGGCAGGATTGCACGACTTCTCAGTGCGCAACTTTTTTGTGTGATATTCGTAGGGGCACCCAACAGCAAGCCGCCACCTGGACTTACACTACTTATTAGATCTGGATATCGCGGAACCTCCTTGTCTTTACTGGTGATCATGTATCTCCGCACATGACTGCTAGAAAAGCGATCTCCTTATCTATGGAATACACTTACTATCGCTCTGCTTTGGATTTGACAGTCCTGGCCACTGGGGTTCCTCTGCTGCTTCGGTAGTGAACCAGCACACGGTTTTTATCTCTTGGGAGCCTCCACCCCCAAGGTTTGTTAAAATTAACTTTGATGGTAGTGTTCGGAGCAGACTTGTTGGCTCAGCTTTTATAATTCATGGATTTGACGGTGCTATGCTGGCTGCTGGTGGTCTTGGCCTTCTGGATTGTTCGGTCCCGCTGTCTAAGCTATACGCAGCTTAGGCTAGTATCTCCTATACCATTCGGATCCTTCGTGCTCACAGTCTCTCATTGAGGGGGATTCTCTTACTGTTATACGATGTCTCCGATAGGATAATGGTGATTCGGTTTTACTTAACCCTCTGCTTCATGACATTCGGGTCACCCTTCAGGAAGCTCACAGAGTTCACATCAGTCATGTCTTTCGGAAAGCTAACTCTGCTGCTGACTGGATTGCGGGCTTGATGGCTTACCGTTTTGGGATTTGAATTTGGAAGCAGGGTGATCCCTGCCTTTTGTTCTTAAATAAATTTTATTTTCTAACTTATCTAGGCTGACTCATACTAGACTTGTGTGATCATCAATTTATACTTAAATTAAAAAAAAAAAAAAAGCGTGCGTGCATAGTCTTCTCGTCTTAACTTGATCCCACCGTTTATTTGTTTTAAGATATTTCTCTGCCTATTTTTTGCTTTGCAGGCTTTCATGCCAAATTGGCCCTACATCACGTGTCCCAGCTGCTTTCCATCCACGAAAGCAGGATTCAGCAAAGCGGTCTGATAAAAAAGAAAATAAATCAATTCCCGGTTAAGTCAGTTTCTCTTCGTAAAAGTTTTTGAAGATGGGACGAATGGCTTTTGTGTCATCCACGTTGACTCTGGTAAATAATTAGAACAATAAAAAGAAATTTCTTGTCAACTAATAGCCGTGTCATCTTTCCGAAGAACTAATGACCATGCAACTTTAATAAGAGATATGGGAGCTAGGCTTGCTTTTTAGTTTTTACCCACATCCCCGAGTAAATATAAGAAATACTTTTTGCTTGTCAACAAAAAAAATACGCATGTTAAGATTAATATATGACAAAATTTTAAAAGATAAAATTAAAAATAAACATATAAAAGAAATGATAGAAGTAGCTTCAATTGAAGATAAAATAAAAGAAAATCGATTACGATGGTTTGAAGATATACAACGAAAATCTTAGATCTTCAGTTAGAAAAATTAATCTTTTAATAATTCATATGGTAAGAATAGAGATAGAGGTAGACCCAAACTAACATGAACAGAAATAATTGAAAAAGATATAACTATTTCTAATTTAAATGTTGACTTAGTCTTGAATAGAGTAGGGTGGAGGAAGCATATTCATGTAGCCGACCCATGTAGTTGGGAAAGGGCTTAGATGAGTTGAATTGAGTTGTATGGGAGCTAGGCTTGCTTTTTACCCACATCCTCACATCTATTGGATGGAAACATCAATCTGTAGCATTTAGTTTTGAATCCTTTGCAAGATTCCTAGACCATGGAGTCCTGAGACGCAGAGAAATGTGCTGTAGATGAAAAGATACGGAGAATAAGCTCATCCAAGCATCTTAGCTATCAAGATCAAATTAGAAAACTCACCTATTATTGTTATTTGGACTACTCACTCACCTTCACCCAACAATGATAAAGAAGGCGTTGACAAAAATAGCAAAGAATTCAATGAACGTGCACTAAACAGGTGGTGCAAGTGTTAGTTTGGGGCAAGAATTCTAACTCTTGGTATATCAATAATCTTGGCAATGATAAGACTGATATAACCTAAGATCTCACTTTACCTCACCACTCATAAGAATTGGAGAAATTTGGAAAGACTTAAAGATTTTCAAGATCTTATATGATATCTTTGGACCTAGATAACAAATAAGAATTGTATTCAACAAATATTTGGATCATATGAGTAGAGCCATATACAACTCAAATTGTAAGTGCAACTCACCCACTTGTTTGAATATTTGCCACTCAAATTAGATAACAAGTTGAGTTATTCATTGAACTATAACTTAAGACTATTTTTCTATGAGGTATCTTACGATCAAAATAGGTATCCTTTTTTTTCAAAAAAAAATTCTATGTTTTATCTCTATCAAACTCTTAATGTCATGTTCCGATCCCAAATTTTGATGTAGGAGCCATGACAATTGTGCATACTCATAAGAAGCACTATAAGAAAAATAGCTTATTATGATGAATTAATTCATCATAATAAGTATAAATGTCATTGTAATAAGTTATTACAATGATAAAAAATTCATCGTAATATATTTCAAAATCATCGTAATAAGTTATCGTAATAACTTATTATGACGTAACTAATTTCGTCGTAATAAATGACATATTATGATAAAAATATATCATCGTGATAATTTTTTAAACAAATATATTTTAATAAAAACCTATTACAGTGACTTAATTTCATCATAATAACAGTCTATTATGGTGAAAATTAAGTCATCGTAATAATTTCTAACCTATTACGGTGACTTAATTTTGCCGTAATAGACAGCAATTATGGTGAAATTAAGTCACCATAATAAATATTTATTTAAATTTTTTTTACATCTATTACAATAATTTAATATAATATTAAAGCAATGATATTAGAAATAATTTTCTACTTCAAAATTTTTACAAAAAATTTAATAAAAATTTTCATTCATTTCAATAAAATCATCATATATAATGTTTTTGAAAATACATAATTAAAAAAATACATGTATATGGAGAAATGAGGTTTGCTAGGATCTATTAGAGGAAATCTAGGCACTAGCTGTGGCATGTAAGTAGTAAATTCATCAGTCATCGCCTTTAGTTCATCAATGATCTTCTATTGCTCAGTGATTATATCCTTATGTTGACTCAATTGCTCTTGACACTCATGTAGTTTCCCTCGGCACTCATGTAGCTCCTCTTTAATTGTGAGTTTTTTGAAGATAAATAACTACCTCTAATTCTTGACATACCCTTCCATAGTGGACCCCATCTCCTTTTGTAACTAGATCTAGAACCTAAAACCTTCTCAAAAGTGGCATCCTCATTGATTCGTTCTACTGTAGAGTCTTGTGAAGAAAGTCGCTCTACTAAATGTGCCTGCAATAAAAAGAAACAAATTCAACATGTTTAGTATAAAATATTACATTTAAAAATATTATATTTTTAATTGATAAAACTTACATGGGTATCTTTAGCTTTTCCATTTATTCATTGATTCTTTTTTTTTATCAAAATAAAGAGTATTCCACATATGATGTCTTGATGGCTCCTCTTCCGTAACAGGATCTCTTTGGAAAGAAACAATAATAGTTTAAGACAATAAATTTCATCAAAAAAAATAATTATAATATGAATCTTCTTTCTATGTGGTTTACCTTCCTATCAATGCCAAATAGAATTGATTATTAGCTATTGTGATGATTTAGGTGCTCCTTATCTCCATAGTAATTGACATTTTAACAGTCCATTATCTATTCCTCTGAACTAAATAATGTCATTGATATTATGTTTGTTTGTTCCATGCTTAGGGTATCCATTCTTTGAAGCATTTGGTGTGGTTCCTTTGGATATTGAGACTAATAATCCTGATGTTGTATCTTCTATCATGTCAAAGGCTGATAATAGTGTGCATGGCAGTAATTACATTATTTCTTTTTTTTTTCCTGCTGTTTTTCCTCATTTTCTTCTCTGGACAATTTATTGCAAGATAAAACATTTCAGAAGTTAATTTCAGCAAAGATCTTAGCCCTTTCTGTAAGACCTAAATAAACATTCAGGCATTTCGAAAATATACAAGTCCTAAATACAGCCTAACAATATTACCTATCAATGGAATTCAAATCCAATCCAACACCAAAACACAAGCAACCACCTCGTAACCAAAAAAGACAAGGCACTCAGTCCACTACTATTAATAATTATAATATTAAATACATGAAGAATATTATTTATTCTTAAATATTATATATTATATATAATATATAATATTATTTAAAAATTAAATATATGTTAATATCAAATATAATAGTAATATAATACAATATATTATTTATTTAATATTAAATATAATTACAATAAAAAATTTAAATATTATGAAATATATATTAAATATATAATTATATTTAATATTATTAAATATTTACATAAAAATTAAGAGTAAAATTTGAGATTATCAGACTTTAATATCCTTAAATACTTATCTTTCAAAGAATGTTAGATTACTATGATATGTGGTAACCTTAAATTATCAAAAATTAAATATTAATGTTCAAACCATGCAAAACATAATAATTTATATAGTAATCTCATATTACTAAAATGTATTATCACCAACAAAAGAGTCCCTTAGAAAAAAACAAATGGTAAGAAACTAAGAAAGTGTTGTTATAACCATATTATTTCTACCACCTAGAATGTGAGGTCAAAATTTGATGGGCTATGTTGAGGGTAAAATCGCCATTGCATTGATAACCGTGCAAGGGGTTAGGATTAGTCCTGACTCCCACTCGCTGTGCGGCACCCGCAAGAAGTGGACCAACCACTATGCCTCGGTCCTAGTCCGAGCTATCCTTATGCCTCGGTCCCAGTCCGAGCTACCTTATACCTCGGTCCCAGTCCGAGCTATCCTTATGCCCCGGCCAGACCCGAGCGCTCGAGCACCTCTACGGAATTCAGTGCTGTAGAGTTTAAATTCGTAAGATTTCAAACAGCAATCACACCCGAGAGGCCTAGGACCCATGAGAGTGGCCTAGAGCCCTGGAGCCTATACAGTCGCCGAATCTCAGGACATCAACTAGCTCTCCCAACCGTTGATCCTCTAACTGACAAGATGTGAATCTTACTGACCTCATAACAAACTTAATTTGAATCCTAACAGCTTTCGGACCCACGATGTCTCCAAGGAATTAGGTGATCCTCTATAAATTTAACCGTCTTCCAACTTTTGAGGGACGCATGCACTTGCATATTCGCCCGCTCTCAATCTACCTATGCTCACCCTTGTTTCCGCCATTAGCGCTCTACTCAGAGTTCTCGAAAGGCCATCCTAAAGAGACTCTTCAGCGAGAGCCTTCTCCCCATATTTGTTCGTTGTTGATCTCCGTTGACTTGAGCATCGGAGGGTCTTCCGTAAGGGCCACCCCCAACGCCTCTCGCGTGAGGACTATTTTGTAGGTCTGCCCAGGAGGGAGCCTGCTATGAAGCTGACCGCGCCTGAGTTGGAGGACAATTTTAGCAGTAACAAATTGGCGCTAGAGGAAGGGCCCTTAAGTCCCATAAACTTGTGATCCATGAGATAAGGGTCCCGATCTTGAAGAGAACCCCTCCCATGGCCAATCGAAGAAAGGCTACTTCTGAAGCCCGGGACCAGGTCGCCTCCCAAGGACCTATCCGGTGAGCAGTGTAGCACCACCACCACCACCAATTGAGACTCCAATGCCACCAGCGGCCCCAGTGACCCAGGACCAGTTTGCCTCACTGGTCCAACAGGTCCAAGCTCTGGCCCATCTGATCCAGGGGCGCTTTGAAGCTCCCCGTCCAGCTGATCCTATTCCACACCTTCCTAAGAAGAACGCGGCTCCCGTTCATCCAGCAATCTCTTCTTCCAGTCCGCGTGGGGTTGCGGACCCCCTCGTCGCCCTAAGGGAGCTGAGCCAATCCCATAAGGGATCTGCGGCAAGGATCTTCCTAATCTTGGCGGGCCCGATCCCTCTCTCTGGTGTTCTCTCGTCACGACTCGACATCGTCTCAGTATTCTTCTTTCCTAGCCCCTCCTGCTATGCCTGAGGAGGAGATCTGCCGATAACTCTGGGAGATGTGTCAGGAGTTGGATGTCGTTAAGCAGGCCCATTCACTTTAGCATAAGGCGGAGCAGGGCATTCCCTTTTCCAAGGAGATCATGGAGGAAGTGATTCCCTCCCATGTTAAGCTGCCCGCCATCGAGTCTTATCATGGATCCTCTGATCCTGATGACCATCTCAGTAGCTTCGATCGATCATGATGTTCCATGGGGCATCAGACGCAATCCTCTGTCGCGCCTTCCCTTTTACCCTCAGGGGGTCTGCTCGAACCTGGTTTAATGCCTTAAAACTAGGTTCTGTTGGTTCATTTGATGAGCTGAGCTGCCTCTTCATCAACCAGTTCGTCAGCAACCCATCATCACTGGTGGAGATCTGACTCCCTCTTCGAGGTTAAGAAGAGAGAGGGGGAGTCCTTGAAGAACTATCTCGGTTGTTTCAATACAGCCATGCTCGAAGTGGATCACCTTAACCATAAGGTGGCCATGTCCGCCCTAGAGCGGAATGTTAAAGGAGAGTGACTTTTACCTGGCATTGGAGGTTAGTTATCTCCGAACCTCTCCGATATGATGGCTCTGGTGGACAAGTATGCCAGAGTTGAGGAATCACGGAGGACTGCCACGCCGAGCTAGCAAGGAAGAAGGAGTCCAAGGGCTCGGACAAATACCGATTTGTCCGTCAGTTGAGCCCACCTCGCCAAAGGGTTCCTTCACCGTCACCGAGGAATCACACTCGGAGCCCACCTAGGAGGTTCGATCGGGATACCCGGAACTTATGAGTGGATGAACTTCACCACATCCTATGGGCCTACCGCACCACCCAAAGAGTTCCCACAGGCGAGACCCCGTTTCGGATGGCCTTCGGCGTAGAAGCTGTCATCCCCGTGGAGATAGGACTCCCCTCTCCATGGGTGCTATCATGCCTCCAAAGTCAAAGGGAAATCGTTCTCGTCCAGTGATCTTGTCCTCTGGAAAGCATCTGTCTCCAAACCACTGGAATAAGGAAAGTTGTCTCCGAGCTGGGAAGGCCCCTATCAAGTGACGAAGTGGTCAGACCCATCACCTATAAACTCCAAGAATTGAGTGAAAAGTCCATTCCTCGGACATGGAACTCGGATAACCTTCGTACATATCATCAGTAAAAGTATGCCCTTACTAAACTCATTCTTGTTCATTGAATTAAATTTAGCTTTTGAAGGACTAAAATTCTTATAACTCTCCTTGAAAGCTACAATGAGAAGCAGGTCATATAAATCCTTGGCCGGGCCGAGCGATCTCTGTACCTTGGCAGTGCCAAGTAAAATATAATATTGAAGGCTCGGTAACAACCAAGTAATAAATTTCTGAAGACTCGGCAACAACCGAGTAATATATTTCTGAGGGCTCGGCAACAACCGAGTAATAAATTACCCAAAGACTCGACAACAACCAAGTAATATATTTTGAAGGCTAAGCAACAACCGAGTAATATATTTCTGAAGGCTCGGCAACAATCGAGTAATAAATATTTTGAAGGCTAAGCAACAACCGAGTAATAAATTTCTTGAAGGCTGGCTACAACCGAGTAATGATCTCCGTACCTTGGCAATTACAAATAAAATATAATCTTTTAAATCCTTGGCCAGGCCGAACGATCTCCGTACCTTGGCAGCGCCAAGTAAAATATAATCTTGAAGGCTCGGCTACAACCGAGTAACGATCTTCGTACCTTGGCAGTGCCAAGTAAAATATAATCTTTTAAATCCTTGGCTGGGCCGAGCGATTTCCATACCTTGGCAGTGCCAAGTAAAATATAATCTTGAAGGCTCGGCTACAACCGAGTAACTATCTCGTACCTTGGCAGTGCCAAGTAAAATATAATCTTTTAAATCCTCGGCTGGGCCGAGTGATTTCCGTACCTTTGCAGTGCCAAGTAAAATATAATCTGAAGGCTCAGCTACAACTGAGTAACGATCTTCGTACCTTGGCAGTGCCAAATAAAATATAATCTTTTAAATCCTCGGCCGAGCCGAGCGATCTCCGTACCTTGGCAGTGCCAAGTAAAATATAATCTTTTAAATCCTCGATCGGGCCAAGCGATCTACGTACCTTGGCAGTGCCAAGTAAAATATAATCTCTTGAAGCCTCGGCCAAGCCGAGTGGCGGTCTCCGTACCTTGGCCGCGCCAAGTAAAATATATTTGACAAACCTTGGCAACAACCGAGTAATAAATTTCTGAAGACTCGGCAACAACCGAGTAATATATTTCTGAAGGCTCGGCAATAACCGAGTAATAAATTTTCTTAAGACTCGGCAACAACCGAGTAATATATTTCTAAAGGCTCAGCAACAACCGAGTAATAAATTTTCAGAGCCTCGGCAACAACCGAGTAATAAATTTCCAGAGCCTCGGCTACAGCGAGTGATATATTTCTAAAGCTCGGCCAAAGATCGAGTGTTATATTTCTGCAGCCTCGGCCAAAGATGAGTGATATATTTCAAAGCCTCGGCCAAGACTGAGTAGTATGTTTCTGAAGCGACCGAGTGATCTATCTCTAGATAATCTACAAAGCCTCGGCTGAGACCGAGTGATACATTTTAGAAGCCTCGGCCAATCCAAGCGATACAGACTAAAGCTTCATCCCAGCCGGATAATTTCTCGGACACTCTAGCGCAACTAAAGTGCCTTATTTTACTTCAGCAAGAGGGCCGCCCAGGCCTCCCTCTCCTAAACAGAGATCTACATTTCCTCCACAGAGGACTGAACGATATGCTAACAAAAATAAAGTAGCAAAAATGCCACTGGATCTGTAGACTGTATTACGGTCTGAAAAACACAAAAGAGAGTAGCAACTCTCAACACAATCACATCAGAAAAAGAACACAGACATTGAAGAAGAGAAAGAGTAGAAACTTTCTCCCAAGAGACATTACAAGTGCATCATAGCACGAGAGATAAAAACAAATACGAATAAGATAAAAGCTTGGCTGAGCAGCTTCGGTCGATAACGATGTCTTCACATCTGACCCTAGAAGTTGAAAGCTCAGCTGAGCAGCTCCGGTCGATAATGAGGTCTTCACATCCGACCCCAGAAATTGAGGAAAACCAGACAAGTCCCGTGGGACCACTGGTTAGTCCCAAAGCTCTAAAACCTCCGATATGGGCGCCTGAAATAAAGGAGTCCCACCACGTGGAGCTCCCCAAATCACGGCTTACTGGAAACGAGGCATTTCCTCCTCGAGGTATGGCGAAAAAATGATAACGAAACAGCGGCCTGTCATTCACGAGATTATCATTGCCCGCCTTTACGCATCCTCCGGATAAGATTATTCTAGAATTCTACTCCCTACATCCGAATTTATACTTCGGACTAGGGAGTGGGGGGCATGTATTGAGGGGTAAAATCATCATTACGTTGATAACCGTGCAAGGGGGTTAGGATTAGTCCTGACTCCCACTCGCTGCGCGGTGCCCGTAAGAAGTGGGCCAACCACTATGCCTTGGTCCTAGTCCAAGCTATCCTTATGCCTCGGTCCCAGTCCAAGCTATCCTTATACCTCGGTCCCAGTCCGAGCTATCCTTATGCCCCGGCCAGACCCGGGCGCTCGAGCACCTCTACGGAATCCAGTGCGGAAGAGTTTAAATTCGTAAGATTCCAAACAAAATCACACCCAAGAGTGGTCTAGGACCCACGAGAGTCCTAGAAACCTGGAGCCTATACAGTCGCCGAATCTTAGGACATCAACCAGCTCTCCTGGCCATCGATCCTCTAACTGACAAGATGCGAATCTTACTGACCTCATAACAAACTTGATTCGAATCCTCACAGCTTTTAGACCCATGACACCTCCAAGGAATCAAGTGATCCTCTATAAATACAACCGTCTTCTGACTTCTAAGGGATGCACGCACTTGCATATTCGCCCACTCTTCATCTACCTCTGCTCACCCTTCTTTCTGCCATTAGTGCTCTGCTCAGAGTTCTCGAAAGGCCACCCTGGAGAGACTCTTCAGCAGGAGCCTTCTTCTCATATTTGTTCGTTGTTGATTTCCGCTGACTTGAGCATCGGAGGGTATTCCCAGAGGGCCACCCCCAATGCTCTTGCATTAGGATTGTTTTGCAGGTCCGCCCAAGAGGGAGCCCGCTCTGAAGCTCGACCCCGCCCGAATCGGAGGACAAATTTCAGCAGCAACAGGCTACATGTAATCTATTGTATCTGCCTTACTTACCATACAATGAACTGCCACTTATTCTTAGTGCCAATAGATTGGCAGCCGAAAGGGAAGGATTAGAAGTCTTCAGTGAAATGACCAACATCAAATATGTTAAACCAAGCATGTAATTGTAGAACCACATAACTATTAATCAAATTATTCCCTGTCAGAAATTTTTATAATAAATATTTTTATAATGAAACGGGAGCTGCGCATTGGCTGCACTTTCTTTTATGAAATCAATAAAATTTCCTCATCCAACAAGAAATATTAGCATTTTGTAATAAAAAATTATCAAGTACATTGCTAATGAAAAACTTTTGCAAACTTGTTTGCCCTTGGTTTCCTAATAATCAAAAACAAGTTGAGATAGTCATTTGTAAGGATCCCTTTATTAATCTTTTTATACCACTGTAAAGATGTTTGAGACTTCCGATAGCCTCTTACTGAACAACATAAAGTAGTTTAAAAATTATATATATATATATATATATATATATATATATATATATATATATATATAATGAAGCGCACACACACACATCAGTATGCATGCATGCTGTAACAATATGTAAATCAATCACATCAAGAATATTTTAAGAGGAACATTAATATTTCCTACTTCAACTACACTTCAAAGGCACCAGAATGCAAAATCGGGGCATAACTGTAAGCTTTCAACAAAAGGAATGGAGTGGATGTAAGCAGAGTGAAGACAGTCATGCGTTCTTTCAGGTTTCCTCCTTCCTTTTCTAGGGCAAGACTTAAATTTTCATGTAAAGCTGCAAGCAGAGAATATTCATGCATGTCTTTTATAACCAGGTGATGAAAGCACCATGCAATGTAAATCCAGAGAAGAGCGAACAATATTGCACAAGAATCCAGAGGAACCATTTGTCACATATATTATAACAATGTCATCTATTAGGTCATGAGAAGGACTCAAATATAACCAGATAAGCATGGTCAAAAAGACTCACATATGCATTCCCATCAAAAAAGCCAAGCAAGTATTCCTTACCATATTATAAGAGTGAGCCGGTATAGACTTCGATCCAGTGAGAGCAGCATATGGCTGTAATCCCGATTAGATTTATTTTTTTCTGATTTTTTCTACATCAAAAAAATGAAAAGGGTTACATGAGTTTATAAAAAATATAAACTATTAAAATAATTATATGGATGTATTTACTTATACTCATCTGAATAAAAATAATCACATAGAAAGTTTCAACCACTCTGCGAGACACAGATGGCTTATTTTGCTTTGCTAAGGTTACACTTGTGTCCCCACCGTGACTAATGAAGTGTATATGAAGCCGATATCTAAATTCTCGATATACTTTATTCATTTGAAACTCAATGCCCTTTTTAATATGATCTAAATTAATATCAAGATCAAACTTTTTTTGCAAACATAGTAAAATTATAAAAGTTATAAGGTATATTAAGTACATTAAAAGTAAATCTAAAGTAATCTAATATAATTATACTAACCTGAAGTCGATCGATCATTGATGCTTTCTGTGCATCAGTGATCTCACTCCACTTTTGATCGCAAGTGGTGCCATGTCACGTACAACCACTCCTATTTTGGTCAGAAACTTGGAGTGAAACTCTTCTAATGGTTGTCCAACCTCAAGTGGCAGAAGAATAGGCAACTTCTGTCCACAAAGCGTATCAATCAGATGTGCGGACTTTTATCCACGAGCAGGACCTCGGTCCCTTCTTCTTTGATGACATAGCTGCAAAACATAATGAACTAAATTAGTGCAAAATAACATAAAGAAATACAGCCAAATAAGATAAGTTTAAAGTAGAGTTATTACATGATGCGCCGACAGATGACCTCTCTGTCAGAGCTGGAATGTAAGGAGAATCATCTCGCCTCGATGTAGCAAGAGTATCTCTTGAAGACATCTGCAAACAAACATACAAACTAGAATTAACAAATAAGAAAGTATAAGAACATATAGTTGTAATAAGTTAAAAAAAAATGAATGCTACCAAATTAATCACTGTCATCACTAATATGCTCATTTTCTTCATCATCCTCCATATCAGAACTATGTATAGATCCCTCACTGTCATAATCAGCTAGTGTCGTCCTCCTCAACATCTTCGCATATAAAGTCATCTTGACCGACATCACTTTGACCTCTAATATTTTCTTGAATTGCAACTATTTCAGCATCAGTGTCCGTACGCCGAGATGTTATTAAGTCCATGTCAGGTTGCTCACATGTGAATCAAAGGCTGCTAATCATCTATTTGATATACTTCTTCCTGAACATCATCATCTTTTTTTGGAATATCCCACAAATGATGATGACTAACCTTGTATACACTTTTCAATTAGAATTATTCTTCAAATCATCCAAGTAAAAAACTTTTCAGCTTGTGATGCTAAAATGAATGGCTCATGTTTGTACCATTGTGAACTAATATTTATACTTGTAATGTTATAATGTTGTTGCATTCTCCTATGCTTTGGTTCAGTTTCAAGCCATTTGCACTTGAACATTATCGCCTTACAACCTTTAACAAAATGAAATTCAAAGACCTCTAATAATATACCATAAAAGTTAATTTCTTCTCCTAGATGAGTAAAGGGAACACAAATTTCATTATTCTATATTTTATGGCTGACATCCCAATTAATAGTGATAAATTTAACATCGTTCATCACACATCTAGTATACAAGCATACATGACTGTCAAGACCAATAGCCAATGAATAAAGCTCATCAGTAGCTTCAGATGCCCCAGCAAAATGCTTATTTAACATCTAGATAAACCAAACATCAATGTCATTTGAAATAAAGATACATGATATAATAATTTACAATATTAATGAATGTACGGGCTTACTTCATTTTTAAACCACTCAAAAATCTTTCCTTCTGTAGTTGGTCCAGTTGTTTCGATCCAGTTGGATTTAGCTGATCAATGTATTGGCTATAGAGAACATTACGCTAATGAGCACTATAGATAATTTAGAGATATGAAGAAATAATTTTACAAGTATACTTACTTGAGAAATGTTGCACCTCTAGACAATTATTGATGAGGTACCAATGTACTTTTTTTAAAGTTTTATCATCTAAATGCACCATTCTTCTTTTCCAAGAGGCTGCCAACGAGTTGCAAATATATTTAATTGCTTATCCAAATGGCTATCCGAATCAAAATTTTATTCCTGACGATTGAATCTTGTTTCTATGCCTCGAAGATATATAGAACAAAATGTAAGAGACTCGTTGACAAGTATAAGCTTCTGCAATTGAACCTTCTGGATGAGCCTTATTACGTACATATTGTTTATACGTACCAAGTGCTTTCGAAAGAATACATCCATCTACTTTGAATAGGACCGGCAAGTAAGGCCTCATAAGGCAAATGTATTGATAAGTGCACCATAATGTCAAAAAATGCTGGTGGAAACATTCGTTCAAGCTTACATAAGATAACCACAATCTGCTCTTGTAACAACTCCAAATCCCTAACATATAATGTCCTTGAGCAAAGTTGTTGGAATAAATTAGAAAGCTCAATTAAAGTACTACTCTCATGTTTCTGCAAGAATGATTGAATGCCAATAGGTAATAATCTTTGAAGTAGTAGATGAGAATCATGTGTCTTCAAACTGGATATCTTTCCATCACCTTCATTTATGCACCTTGAATATTGAAAGAATATCCATCGGGTACCTTCACAGATTTTAGCCACTTACAGAATTGTCTTCTTTCATCTAATGTCAATGTGTAAGATGCAGGAGGCTTATAAACTCTATTAACTTGAGTTTGTAACCATAACTCCCTTCGGATCCCTAATGAAGCTAGTCCTCTCTTGCTTTATATGTGTCTTTTGTCTTATCTTCGATGCTTAATAAAATTTTCACAATATTGTCATAAATATTCTTCTCAATATGCATTATATCTAAGTTATGTCTCAATTTTAATGATGATCAATACTCTAACTTAAAGAAAATACTCTTCTTATACCAATTCAACTCATTTGGTGCACGTTTTCGCTTTCGATGTTTATTATTTGGATGCTTTCCGGGCTTTTTAGCAGCTATGTGTTCTAATTGCATTAATATTTCTTCATCGGTCAACATTTTTGGTCTGACTCCATGCTCTCTATTTCTTCACCGCATCACTTTGGTTAAACCATCTCTACTATTTCATAAGGATCTTTCTAATTTGAGGTCAATTTGGCTTCTTCATCATCTTGGCCTAGCATATAGTCTTCCTCAACATTAAGTCTCTAGATCAAAATCAATTCCCTTTGACTCAAGAACTATGGTTTTTAAGCATCTTTGTTGATAAGTAGTAGCCTTGATCTTCCTTGTTTCCCAGATCTCCTTGATCAAGTCAAGGTTGGCCTTGAGATTATTGGCGTTCTCCTCTTGAACTCCTAGATATGATTAGTCAACATCTTAATCTTGACTAAAATGACATGTTTTATGCTATAGGCCAAGTTGATTGGTATCTTCCAGTTGTACCTAGTGTGATACGACCACATGATACTAGGAAACTATTCTACCAAAAGGCCCTTCATTCAATTGAATTATTCTTTAGGGCTTGAAGATAGTTTAGTTTGTTAACTTAGTTTGCTTGTTGGTTTGAGGATGAGCTACTAATAAGTCTATTTATTATCCCAATTTAACCATTAAAATAAATATTAATTATTTTAAATTTATTAAAAATTGATACTTTTTATGGATGTTTGCAAAAAAGGAGCCTATAGATAGAAAGAGCTCAATTTTTGGAGTCTGATGATGTAGATGACACTCAAATTGGAACTTTGTTTGTCCGAAAAGAAAGAAAGAGATGATTTCGTATGATTTTCGGTGCAAACTAAGGTAGGTGATGTGGAACGGATGATTGAGGAGTCTTCTCACAATATCTAAACAATCTTTAGTCCGATTGACTCCAACTTTGACTAGAAGGAAGCCCTAGATAAGCTCTATAAAAGAAAGACCTTGGATAGTAGTCGGGGAGGAGTTTTTATAAAGCTCTTTTTATTCTTCTTTTATTTAGATTATTGTATTTAGGCAAAAATTATGGAGGGAATGTTGGCGGCAGCAATGCATGGCTAGATTCTTTCAACTTGGGATGATGATAAAGCATATAACTAGGTTCTATCTTTCTTTTTATTATTAATTTCTATGCAATAAAAACCATGCCCTTCTTCAATATATCTTTTGAGTTATTTTTCTGATCGAGGGTTTGATCTAGCATACACGGCCTATACCCTCTATCGACGTGTTGTGATCTCAAAATACGATATGTGCCTAAAAAAGATAGATCATAATATGATAGTTTAGATCTCTAATTTTATAAATAATTATATAGTTTATACTCTTAGCGAATGCGTCATGATGTTCTGATACGGCCCATGCCTAACAAGAGAAATTATTCTAATCCTGAATTTGTAAAAATTATTACTATTGCAACATAAAGAAAAGAAGATAAAACCTATGTGCATGGTGGATTTGGATTTATGGGTTGCTTCTCATACTATCTTAATTTTGTTAATTAATTAGTTGTTATCTTTTAATAACCACTATTCTTAATATAATCCTCTACAAATTTTTTTTTTCATGAAATAATTGCCTTGTTCTTCGAGGATACAATCCCAATTCAAAACTAGCTATAGTAGTGAGTAGGTTTTATTTTTGATCGTCAATGATAGTGATCAAATTTACCAAAAGGCACTTTGTTCAATTGAATTATTCTTTCAGGCTTGAAGATAGTTTAGTTTGTTAACTTAGTTTGCTCGTTGGTTTGAGGATGAGCTACTGAGGTGAATTGATGGTCGATGTCTAGCTCTTGATAGAATTCCTAGAATTGAGAATTATTAAATTGCATGTTGTTATTAGTGATGAGGACTTTGGGAATCCCAAGCCAGTAAATGATTGTTCATCATATAGAGTCAAACATTTCAGCTAGTTATCCAACCTAAAGGTTTTGTAACTTGCCAAGCTAAAGGTTTAGCCTTAACCATTTGGTAAAGTAGCCGATGGTGATTATAAGAAATTTTCTCTGGTTCCAAGCTGTTGCCTAGATCTAGGAACCCAAGAGGGGGAGAGGGGTGAATTGGGTTTCTCAATAATTTAAACAACTATCAAGTATGTGCACTTATATTTCTTTTGCAAATAAATAGCATGTAGTGAATTCAATCTAATATGCTAACAATCATAGAAAATATCACAACCAAATACATAATATTTATAGTGGTTCGGTGCTAACCCCACGTCTACAACCACTCCTCAAGAACACCTTGGGTATTCCACTAATCACTACTAGCCTACCTAGCTATAAAACTTATTTTTGGGCACAAGTAAGCCTTACAAATATAAATCTGGGTAGACCTTTACCCAATTATGTTTTACAATTGTAAAACAAATCAAAGCACAAAGAATATAATGTTTGATACAAGATGCTCCTAATAAATGAGCAGATAATCAATAGAAAATACTTAGCAACTTGAAGAGCTCAATCTGAAGTAGCTTCTTTCTTTAATGATGCAGCAACACAAGAGAAGCCTTCAAGGAAGCTTTGAATGCTCTTCAAAGAGGATAGATGGAGCTTTAACACTACTTCAAGAATCAACAATAAATGAACTCTGATGGCTTGAAAACAATCAAAGCAAAACTCCAAAACACACCTCTTGTAAATCTCTCTTTCAAATAATTTTTCTCATAATATTTTAAACAATATTTTTTCTCTTTTCTTTTCCTAAAATCACTCTTGAAACACTGTTCAACACCACTATTTATAACAAGATAGAAAAATATATCCGTTGCATGACCATTATGAAACAGAGGAGAGAGATAGCAGCAACAACAACAATACTTGGCAAGCTTAGCTAAGGAGTCTGGCCATCCAAGATTAAAATTTGGTTGCCTAACTCAAGAGTTTAGATGCCTAAGTGAAGAAATAAGGAAGCCCCAACAAAGGAATTATTAGACAGAAAAATTGGAGCAAGAACCAGCCAGCAAAATGTCCAAAAAATCCAATGAGAATGGCATCTAATTTCATGAAACAATAAGTCAAATGGAAAACCGGCAACCTAGTTTTAAAACTAGCAAGCAAGAATAAAAGTTAGCATTCCAATCACCAAAATCAGCAGCCTAATTAGTACATAGAAAAAATTGCAGCCGTGAGCATCATGAATCCGGCAAGCCAATAAGAAAAGTTGGCATTCCAACTTTGAACCAGGAAATCACTAGCCGAAGGCTTCAAAATTTTGGCATCCCAATCTTTTAAACCGGCAAGCTAGTTTGGAACAAGAAACTTTAGTGAAGTCCAAACAGAAGTTGTTTCAAAACTAGTATGCTAACTTCAACAATCGATAGTCCAGAAATAAGAGCGAAAAAATCCATGACGTAGGCCAAATGAAATTGGCATTTCAAAACAAAAGTTGGCATCACAAGAATAAGCATCATGGAGCCATAACCGAATTGCAGCATAAATTGGCATTCCAACATATGACTTAGCATTCCAAAATTGTATCCAATCTGAAGGCAACAGAAATTAGTATCCAATCCAAAGGCAAACCGAAGGAAACATAAATTGATATCCAATCCGAAGGCAAACTGAAGGCAACCGGAGACAGATAGTTTAAGAACAAAATCCGATAATGATTCAAAATATCATAGAGTTATAAATAGAAAATTATAAGATAATTCAATCCAATTTAAGATAATGAAAATATAATTAAACTTGAAAGTCATTTTGTCAAATGAACCGTAAAACATGAAATGTATGAGGAGCATCCAGTGATTGAAAAAACTTAAGATCAATAAAGAATAATGTGATTACTACACAATAACTATAATACCTTTCATTTTGAATCACAACATACCTTTGGTTGTAAGAAGTGAATTATTTCATGATGAGTAACCTAAAATAGATTAAACTTGATAGAAATGATATTAGTACAATACTTAATTATTTTGTGTTTCATCAAAATCAATATGAGATAAACAATCTCTTCATTTTTGATGATGACAAAACTATTAAATATTCAACAAGAGACAATTAAATTCAATTGAAGTATTCCTTGCAACTTTGAAGCATAAGATAATACGTGCCGAAATATATGTGTAGTGTGCCAAAACTTTGATTTTCAAATATTTAGGCTATAATTTTCAATAGATACCTTGAAAAACTCCCCCTTTGGATTTGAAACAATTAAATTTTTATAAGTGTGCATTCCATTTCTCCAAAATAAAAAATAAAAATAGAGTGTATGGAAGCTTTAAAATCAGAGTAGAGTGGTGGAGTGTATGCTTTCCATTTCTCTCTCTTTTTGTTATTAATCAAAAAGAAGGTGAAAGAGTTTGCATCTATCACTGTATGTCTTTTTTTAAGGAATGAATTAAGTATAGCAAGTAAGAATAGTGTAAGAATAAGCATAAAAGTTTCAATATCAAGCAAATATTATACGGTGCATATGAAGTTACAGAAGTCTTACAAACCATATAAACTAGTCATTAATAATATACAAGCCAAAAAAAAATTGGTCCTTAATACTAAGTATAAATTATACAATCCATACAAACATAATTAATAAGAAGAAACATAGGTCTAGAATAACAAAAACAACATAGGTAGGTGTCCAGAAATAGCATCAATCAATGATTTTATATCGAGAAGAAGAAGAAGATCCATGACCACGGGATGAGAGAAATGAGGGGCAGGTCGACGAGAAGGGTCTTCAACATCCAGAGACTACTAAGAAACAAAAGATTGAAGCTTTTGTTGCATTTTGTAGCATTCAATAATGAACATAGTATGATGGTCAAAAGCAGACTGAGCCTTTTTAGTTTGCAAAATAAAGGAAAAAATCTTGTTGCTTTCCATGCCAGCACTTTTTAACAAAGAATTCATATCATTTCTCAACTTGGCCAACTCAGCGAAGAATTTTGCAATGTCCATCATCTCACCATATCTGAATGCTTTTCCTTTTTTGATAATCACACTATGCTATAAGTTATATAAGCTCTTTTTGATGTCATTTAAGGTAGCATACATAGAAGATATGTGGGAAACCATAGAAGTCTCAGAAGAATAGGAAGATGAACTATTGACAGATCCACAAAGAGAAACAACATAAAAAATCCTACGAACCAAAGTATCCATATCACCAGGGTCCATTTTTGGTAACATAGGATGACTTGGTTGGAAATGATTCTTAATAGGTGGGTGGGACATTGGGTGGATTTGAATCAGCAGTAGGATTATTAACAAAAGAAGGACTGACATTGATAGAAGGATTGGTGTCCATGAGCATAAAAACTTGTTCAGCAAACATATAAGAATAATTTGTAGAAAGATCAATAGAAGGATAATTCTAGGTTTCAGCAAACATAGAAATAAAATTTTGAGGTACATTAGAAACAGAAGGATAAGTTTGAGGTTCAACAGAAACTTAAGGGTAACTCTAAGGTCCAGAGAAAATTTTTGAGGCATAGTAGACTGCTCCCCCAAGACAGGTACAGAAATTTCTTGCATTTTTCTTTGCTCCTTGTCCATAGGCCATCTACCTTGGCAAATCCCATACGGTTTAAGATACGCTCATTGAAGACATCAGTATGGTTAAGGTTGTAGACATTCTTACCTCTAGCATCAACATCAAAATGATTAAAACATAGGTAAGAAGTAGGTCGTAGGGTAGGGCAGCTCTACATCTACTAACTGCCTCTTTCATCACTCAAATAATTTTTTTAGGTAGGTATAAATGAGTTTGGGTCACAACATGAAACATTATAGTCAAATCTCAATTATTCACATAGTCATAACTACCACTTCTAGAAGTAAGACACTGAGAAACAATACTATGAAGTAACCTCATTTTCGCATTTAAATCTTTAGCAAAGATACGATCAATATGAGAAGCATCATCAATATCAAGAATAGCCTTTAATTTATGTTTTTTGTCATCAAGAGTGTCCTCACCAAAACTAATATTTGAAACATTCAAAATCTCTCTCAAAGTATCTTCATGAAATCAATTCTAACACCTTTAACTTTTGAAGATACTCTATCATTTCCAAAGCTAATATTATGATAGAAAATTTTAACAAGATCAGGATAAATGAAAAGGTTTGTCTTAAGTATATGTTTCCAACCTTGATAAGCTAGCATTTCTCCAATAGAAAAATTCTTAGAAGCTATAAACTGAAAATCAACTATTTTTTCAAATAGATTGAAAACTAGATGGATTAGAAGGAGAAACTCACTAATGCCTCAGAAACAAGATCCGCAACCAGACTTACCTTTGGGTGCCATTTATCGAAAGAGAGCAATGGGATTTTGAAGTTGAACGAAGAAGGGGAAGAAGCTTGAGGGAAAGAACATGGCTTGGCTTGTAGGAGAAGAAGATGGCACATGGCTTGGAGAAGGAATGAAAAATAGCAAGCATACGGGTCCTTAAAGAAGCCGGCCTAGATTCCCAAAAGTGGAAAACCAACAAGGCTAAATTGGTCCTCCAAAATGTGGAATCTGGTCAACCAGTTGCTGAAACTAGAAGACCGATTTCATGTTTTTGGTATTCCACTCTAAAAAGTGGGATGCCAAAATGCTAAAACTAGTAGGCCAGGGAAATAAAAATAAATGATTTCATTCATTCAATACATTAGCAAAAATAATTTAAACTTCATCCAATAAAAATATCAAAAATAAGAAATATCAAGAGCAAGTAGCTGCGATTAATATGACATAAAATTCATGCAATGATAATGAGTACAAGAGTGTATATAAATTAAACAATCATAATAGCTCGTTAAATAATAGGATCAAGCATACCAAGCTTTCTTCTAATTTCATAATATTTTGATTCATCAAGGGGTTTTGTAAAAATATCAGTGAGCTACAAATCAGTACAAACATGCTCAAGCAAAATATTGCCATTATTAACATGATCTCTAATAAAATAATGCCTAATCTCTATGTATTTTGTTCTAGAGTGCTGAATAGCATTTTTAGTTAAATTGATAGCACTACTATTATCGCATTATATTGAAATGTCTTTAAGTTTAATGCCATAATCTTCTAGCTATTATTTAATTCATAAGATTTTGACACAATAACTTTTTGCTGCAATGTACTCAATCTCAGCTGTGGATAATGCTACCGAACTTTATTTCTTGCTAAACCATAAGATTTAATTAACACCTAGAAATTGATAAGTTTCACTTAAATATTTACAACTTGTAAAATCTGAATCAGTGTATCCTATTAAGTCAATGCTAGATTGTTTATCATACCATAATCCTAAGTTTACTAAACCACTCAAGTACTTAAATTTTTTTTTAATAGCTAATTGTTGCCCATATGTAGTAACCCAAGAGGGGGGTGAATTGGGTAATTTAAAAAATTTAATAGCTATGTAGATGAATGTGCTTTTAACCCTAATATAGATTTACAGCGGTGAAGTGGAGTACACAGACTAATATCAACACAAAAACAAGCAATCACAACACACAGAAATTTATAGTGGTTCGGTGCCAAACTCAGCACCTACATCCACTCCCCAAAACCTTTGGAAATTCCACTAATCGTATTACAACGATTACAACCTCTAGCCGAACCAGGCTAGCCCTCTTGTTTATACGGCACAAGGCAGCCAAAAACCCCTAGCCAAACCTAGGCTAGTCCTCTTGTTTCATGGCAAAAGAAGTCAATAACCCCTAGCCAAACCTAGGCTAGTCCTCTTTGTTAAATGGCACAAGGAAGCCAACAAACCAGGGTTTACTAACCCTTTTACAAGATAATCAGAGTATGTAAAGAAGAAGCTCCTACAAAGAGCAAATATTCAGAATATACTTTACAACTTTTTGAAGCAATAAACTCAGCAATAAATGAACTCGGTTGAAGCAGCTGAAGTCTTGAATGCTTGAAAAGCTTCAATGATTCGGACGACCTTTCGGAACAAGGAATGAGCTTAAATGCACAGCAACCACTCAACAAATAATCAATGAAGGCTCTTTTCTTGGATTTTTCTCTCTTTGAAATTTCTTTTCAAAAATCATCGCCAAGGTGTGCTTCTAATCCCAGCTATTTATAACCATCTAACAAGAAAATATCTGTTAGATACAAAAAAATAAATGGAAATAATAATGGGAAGAAAATATAACCGTTAAAATGTTTCCCTTAAGCATTGAATGCAGATCTCCATTTGAGGAAGGATGAGCACTGTAAACATTCAAAAATCAAAAGTTAACAATAGCTTGAAATAGCAATAGAGAGAGAAAGAGAGAAAGAAAACTCTTTAGGCGGCGGTGGACTTGAAGAAAGAAGCTCCAGGTAGCTGAGAAATGAATGCCATCGTTCTAGAGTAAAGTAATAACCCTCAGCTAGCTAATCAGTTAGCTAACCAGAGACAACACAGCAAAAGAACCTTTCTGAGATAGCACGTTAGTTAGCTCGGCAGATAACTCACCAGCTAACTCCATTTGAAATCCAAACGGCTGTAGGAGAGAGATAGGATAGCTAGTTAGCTGAATAGCTAACTAAAGAATGGCCAGTTAGCTAACAAGCTAACTAGAAGCAAAAGTACTCAGCCATCCGTCCAGCTTAGTTAGCTCTCCGGCTAACTGAGCAAAAAGGCAGCCAGTCAACTGAATAAAGTAGCTAACTCTCCAGCTAACTAGCCAACCGGCAGCTAGCTTTCCAGTTAACTAAAATTTAAATCCATTCGGCTGCAACAATCCCTGTGAAAAATAGTTAGCTAACCAGTTAGCTCCAGGATGAAATAGTTAGCTAAGCAGTTAACTAAAAGAAACGTCAGCTAGCTAGAAGGAGTTATAGTTAACTAACAAGACATCCAGCCAGCTAGCTAAAATGGAAGGGTGTTCGGCCGAACCACTGTAACATAATTTTTAGTTAGCTGAAAGGAATTTCAGCTAGCTAATAGCAGCTCACCAGTTAACTAAAATAAAGGGACGTTCTGCCAGGCACTTAAGATAAGTTCCTTAGTTAGCTAAAAGAGCTTCAGCTAGCTAACAAACTAACTCACCAGTTAGCTAAAGAAAGAGGGCATTTGGCCAGGCAATTGTGACAGGTAATTTAGTTAGCTGAAAGGGTTCCAGCTAGCTAACAAACTAACTCATCAGTTAGTTGAAATAAAGGGACCTTCGGCCAGCTTACTGAGACAAGTTCCTTAGTTAGCTGAGAGAGCTTCAGCTAGCTAACAAGCTAGCTATACAGCTAGCTAAATTTCAAGATGGTTCGGCCCATACACTGTGAGACTTTCCAGCTAGCTGAAAGGCATGCCAGTTAGCTAAATAAACTAACAAGCTAGCTAGCCAGTTAACTCCAAGGCTAATAATCATGTTCAAAGCAACTTAAACGAAGTACTTTCTTACCAGTCGATTTTACATGAAGATACTTACTTGCAAGGCGACCGAACTTCCTTGTATCAATCTTAGAATTGCTTAATTTATTTTGTAATCATCAAAATCAATCTGGGGTCAACAATCTCTCCCTTTTTGATGATGACAAAACCTTTAAGCATATAAAGAACAAGTGTATATATGGAAGTTTAATAAGAAAACAGGAGTAATCAGAAAACATTAATTTCTCCCCCTGTCAAAATAAATAAGTAAAATCTTTTTCTTTTCTCCCCCTGAATATATGGAGTTACTATTTTACTCTGTTCCTTAATGTATGCAAGCAACATTCTTCTCCCCCTTTTTGTCATTAATCAAAAAGAAGTTTGAAGAGTCTTGCAGTAACTTTAAGCAAAAAGGATCAAGGACATGTTAACATTCATTACATAATCATAATTAAAACAGTCATATAGATTAGTACGAGATAATAGATATTACATGTCATTGTTCTAAGTCATAGAGCAGAAACATAAATAAGCACAACAAGTTTGTTCAAAAACTACAACACATATAAGTTAAGTACAATCACTTGTCGTCATCAGATGAAGAAATATGCACTGAAACATTTGGCTTGCTTGATGATTCAGGCTTGACGGAGGAAGGTCGTGCCGGTGGAGTGAAAATGTGCGGATGAGAGAACGACGCATCAGGTGCAGAGGCGGCAGAACAAGTGATGAGAGTCTCCATTAGTTGACTCAGCCTTGAGAGGGTTGCAGTCCAATGATCAACAGCGTTTGCTACATCCCGGGTCTGGGTTTGGCTCGATCTCATTTGATACTCTACCCACTCAGCCTTAGTCTCAAAGTTTTGAGCTTGCTTTTAAGTAAATTTACCTCTTTCAGAATGCGTTCCATAACAGATTCGTTGTGGTGAAAGACTCTCCCATTAAGAATGTTCACATCATGAACAAGCCTTTCAAGAATGAGTTTAAATTCAGACATGTTTTCAAAAACAGAGGAGATATGTGGTACAAGAGTCTGATTATTGATGGAAGAAGCACTGTCACCAGAGCTTCGACTAGAAGTGGCAAGGGTCAATTCATTGATAATATGACGGAGTTGATCATCACATAATCTAATAGTTGGAATAGGAGAAGGAGCAGGGTTGTCATGGCAAAAAGATGATCCAGAAGCATTGATTTCAGGTGGATCAGGAAGAAAAGGATTTTGATCGGCTGTCATAGCAGCAAGATATGGGTTAGGTTGGCTGAAGTCATAAGTGAAAATTTTTAAGGAGAACAGACAGGTTGATTCACAGTAGGAGGTGGCATACTAGATTGTCCTGTTCTAGATCTAATTTTTAACCAAATACCATCCCTCTTAGCAAAATCCATACGGTGCAGTGAATGAGCATTAAAAATGTCAGAGTGACGTAATGCAACTGCAGTTTCTCCTTTAAGTTTGACATTGAAAAATTCAAAAACATAAGTGAGAAACATTCCGTAGGGCAAAGCAGCCTTAGCTTTGGACATAGATTCTCTCATAACAGTCATCATTAATTCAGGCAAATCTACAAGGTCTTCCATTAAGATATCATACATTATGCAAATGTCCTATCATTTACCACATTAAATGATCCAGCACGAGGGGCAAGAATCTTAGCAATGATACTATGAAAAAGCCGGTTTTCAACAGATAACATATTTGCATCTAATGTTTCAATCTTACTAGCTTCAGTATCATCCATATTAAGGATTAGGCCAATCTTATATCCGCATTCACTAGGAAGAATCTCTAGGAAACCTTCAGATGGAATTTTCAAAGCAGATCCTAGTGTTTTACTGTCTAGGTCTATTTTAGTCATTTTCACAATGGAAGAGATAGTTCCATTTCCAAAAGAAATATTTTCATAAAATTCTCTAATAAGTTCAGGATAAATAGGTCTTTTGGTAGATAAAAGCTTATCCCATCCTTGTTTAACTAACAGATTACCAATTTTGAATCCTTCTTGCTCTAAAAAGTTAAAGTCTACTAACCTCCCATGAACAAATGATTTTGAAGCAAGTAGGGAGTTGATTTGAGTAGAAGACGTGGAAGACTTCCGGCGAAGATTGGCACAATCGTCATCTCTAGCGACGGCCTTCTTCTTGGGAGCCATCAACTTCTTCTAGATAGATTAGTAGGTTGAATGGTAGGAAGGATTTGATGGAAGGAAAGAAGAGACGATTGAAAGTGAGAGAAGAGAGGAGAAGACGCTCGGTTGGAGGAGAGTTGAAGGAGACGGCTTGATTTTGAAAGGAGACGTGAGGAGAAAAAGCTTATATAGAGAATGGGTTTGCTGGTTAACTGGTCAGGTGACTGTTTGGTTGCCTGGTCAGTTAGCTGCCATCAATAAAATCTTTAAGTGTCGGTGGTTGGGTGAAGTCAAACAACATGCCTTTTATTAATTTGAAAAGACATAAAGCTTAACAGGAATCAAAAATTCATTTGATTGATGTGATTTAAAGATGTCATAACTTTTAGATTTCATATCACTTCATTAAATGATTCATTAAATGGTTGGATCAAGCATCCCTAATTCTCTTCTGATTTCATAAAATTTGGTTTCATCAAGTGGCTTTATAAAAATATCAGCAATTTTTTTTTATTTAAAAATTCAATAACAACATTTCCATTGTTAACATGATCTCTAATGAAATGATGTCTTATTTCAATATGTTTAGTTCTGGAATGTTGAATAGGATTTTTAGTTAAACTAATTGCACTTGTATTATCACATTTTATAGGAATGGCTTTTTGTTTAATACCATAATCTTCTAGTTGTTGCTTAATCCACAAGATTTGAGCACAGCAACTCCCAGCTGCAACATACTCGGCCTCGGCCGTAGATAGTGCTACTGAAGTTTGCTTTTTGCTAAACCATGAAATTAAGTTAACACCTAGAAACTGGCAAGTTCCAGTGGTTGATTTCCTATCTAATTTACATCCAGCAAAGTCTGAGTCAGTGTATCCTATTAAGTCAATGCTAGATTGTTTATCATACCATATACCCAAATTGATTGTTCCATTTAAATATTTAAATATTCTTTTAACGGCAAGCAAGTGTGATTCTTTAGGATTTGCTTGATATCTAGCACACATGCAAACACTAAATAAAATATCTGGCCTACTAGCAGTTAAATATAATAATGATCCAATCATGCCTCTATATAATTTTAAATCAACAGATTTTTTAGAATTATGAGATTCAAGTCTACATGATGAGCTCATAGGGGTACCGATACTCTTGGATGTCTCCATGCCAAACTTCTTGATCATTTCTTTGGTATATTTGGATTGGCTTATGAAGATCCCATCTTTGCTTTGTTTAATTTGAAGTCCGAGGAAGTAGGTCAGCTCACCCATCATACTCATTTCGAACTCTCCCTGCATAAGCTTAGCAAAGTCTTTGCACAAAGATTCATTAGTGGCACCAAATATGATATCATCAACATAGATTTGAATAACTAATATATCTTTATTTTATTTTTAATAAATAAAGTTGTATCACAGTTCCTCAAATAAAATTATTACTAATCAAGAATTTGCTTAATCTATCATACCATGCCCGGGGGGCTTGTTTCAAACCATACAAAGCTTTGTTTAATTTGAAAACATGATTTGGAAAAAATGATTTTCAAATCGGGTGGTTGTTCCACAAAAACTTGTTCAGCAATATATCCATTCAAGAAAGCGCTTTTAACATCCATTTGATATAATTTAAAATTCATATAACAAGCATAAGCAAGAAGTAATCTAATGGCTTCTAATCTAGCAACAGGGGCATAAGTTTCATCAAAATCAATTCCCTCTTCTTGATTATAACCTTTAGCTACTAATCTTGCCTTATTTCTAATTATATTACCATGTTCATCTAATTTGTTTCCATATACCCATTTAGTTCCAATAATTTGATGATCATGAGGTCTTTCAATAAGAGTCCAAACATTATTTCTTTCAAATTGGTTAAGTTCCTCATGCATGGCATTAATCCAATCAACATCATTTTTAGCATCATCATAATTTTAGGTTCAATTTTAGATACAAATGCTAAATTATTACATGCATCTCTAAATGATGATCTAGTTCTCACTCCTTGAGAAGGATCACCAATAATTAGATCTTTAGGGTGACTAAGAACATACCTCCATCCTCTTTCAAATTCATCATTACCTTGTGAGGCTTTAGGTAGGTCAGCGTTTCTTCTTCACTTACCTCTTGTGTATCGTTCTTGTCCTTTAATGTGATGTCCTTGAATTGATCTTCAATGTCATCTGCATCATTTATACCTTTTCCCTTCCTTGATGGAAGATCATTAGATTCATCAAAGATAACATGAATTGATTCTTCAACTACTAAAGTCTTTTGTTAAATATTCTAAAAGCTCTACTATGTAAAGAATATCCAAAAAAAATTCCTTCATCAGACTTAGCGTCAAATTTATCAAGGTTTGATTTTCATTATTTAATACAAAACATCGACATCCAAAAACATGAAAGTAACTTATATTAGGTTTTCTTCCTTTCCAAAGTTCATACGGAGTCTTTTTCAAAACAGGTCTGATTAATGCACGATTTAAAATATAACATGCAGTGTTAATAGCTTCTGCCCAAAAATATTTAGGAAGATTGCTTTCACACAACATGGTACGCGCCATTTCCTCTAATGTTCTATTCTTTCTTTCAACTACTCCATTTTGTTGTGGTGTTCTTGGTGCAAAAAAATTATGTTCAATTCATTTTCATTACAAAATTCTTCAAAAGATTTATTTTCAAATTCCTTTCCATGATCACTTCGTATTGATAAAATGGAAGAATTCTTTTCATTTGTAATTCTTTTAAATAATTTTTGAAATGCTGAAAACGCTTCGTCTTTACTAGATAGAAATAAAACCCATGTAAAGCGAGAGAAATCATCAATAATAACGAAACCATATCTTTTACCTCCTAGACTAGTGGTTCTTGTAGGACCAAACAAATCCATGTGCAAGAGCTCCAATGGTCTAGTGGTTGAAATAAAATTCTTTGATTTAAAAGAAACTCGGGTTTGTTTTCTAAATTGACAAGCATTGCAAATCTTATCTTTTTCAAAAACAAGTTTTGGCAAACCATGTACTAAATCTTTTTAATTAATTTAGATAGTAAATCCATGCTTGCATGAACTAGCCTACGATGCCATAACCAACTATTATCAGTTTTATTATTAGTAGCAACTAGGCAATCAACTTTCTGATCATGCAAATCATTTAAATTAACAATGTATACATTACCATGCCTTTGACCAACAAATTTCATGTTTTCATTAGCAAGATTTTTAACAATGCATAAGGACGATTCAAATATAACATTAAATCCTTTGTCACATAATTGACTAATACTAAGTAAATTATGTTTCAGTCCTTTCACAAGCAAAACATTATCAATATAAGCATGAGGTGTGATACCTATTTTTCCAATGCCAATAATTTTTCCTTGGCCATTATCATCGAAAGTAACGACACCTCCATCTTTTGCTTCCAAAGTGATGAATTGTGATTCATCACCGGTCATGTGTCTTGAGCACCCGCTGTCCAAGTACCAATGTCTTTTAATTGCTCGGGTTGCAAGACACACCTGCATACACAATTTCAACTTTTGTTCTTAGGTACCCAAGCTTTCTTGGGTCCTTTAGGGTTAGTCAAAATGGTTCCTTTTGGGATCCATATTTTTCTTATCTTTTGTGTTTGACAAATGTAAGTTTTGTGTCCAATTTTTCCGCATTTAAAACATGTTATTTTAGTAGAATCATCAGCATGCTCATAAATATTTTTTAAAATTTTTGTTTTTCAAGAGGATTGTATCCAAGACCAGCTCTATTGTAAACAGCTCTTTGACTATTTAAAATCATTTCTAATTTTTCTGAGCTTAGTGTAAATCTATCAATAATTGATTTTAATTTATTCACTTCATTTTTCAAATCTTGGTTTTGTTTTGACAATGATTCATTTTCCTTTGAGAACTTTTCTTTTTCAATGGTAAGATTTTTGATTTCATTTTTCAAATCCCTATTCTTTGAACTTAAATTTGTGAAATCGTCAATCAGTTCATAAAATGCATGATCTCCTTTGACAAAATGAGTTCATAAATTTTTTCAAATCACTATTCTTTGAACTTGGATGTTCCCTCTTTTCCTTATCTTTGCTATGATCTCCTTTGACAAAATGCTTTCTTTTTTCAAATCTCTTTTTCTTCATGAACTTTTTAAATTTCCTTGAGATAAGTGCCATATCATCATCTTTCTCACTATCACTTGAGGTTTCTTCACTCTCATCATCTTGAGTTGCACTCTTCAATGCCATGGTCCTTCTTTTTTTTGAATCATCTTCATCAATATGTTGTCGTTGCTGAAGTTCGTGAGTCATCAAAGAACCAACCAACTCTTCAAGTGATAAGTTGTTGAGATCTTTTGCTTCTTGTATAGCAGTCACTTTTGCTTCCCATGTCCTAGGTAAAGATCTTAAGATTTTTCTAACTAGATCACTGTTAGCATAAGATTTTCTCAAACGTTTCAAACCATTAATGATATCAGTAAATCTAGTAAACATATCAGTGATATTTTCAGCAGGGTCCATCTTAAATAATTCATACTTATGAACAAGCATATTTATTTTGGATTCCTTGACTTGATTTGTACCCTCATGGGTGACTTCAAGTCTATCCCATATTTCCTTAGCAGACATGCATGTAGATATGCGATTAAACTCATTTGCATCAAGCGAGCAATAAAGAACATTCATAGCTTTAGCATTTAATTGAGCTAATTTCTTATCTTGCTCATCCCATTCAGATTTAGGTTTTGCAATATTGACATTTTCAATCATAATTGTGGGTGTGTGAGGTCCATTAATTATGATTCCCCATAAATCATAATCTAGTGCTTGAATGAAGATTTTCATTCGTGCTTTCCAATATGTGTAGTTTGTTCCATTGAACAAAGGTGGTCTATTAGTTGATTGTCCCTCAATCAACATGGAACTTATTGGGATTACTATTGATCTTTGGCTCCAAGCTAATCAAAGCTATAGAAATCAAGAGCAACCTACTCTGATACCACTTGTTGCCCAGATGTAGTAACCCAAGAGGGGGGTGAATTGGGTTATTTAAAAAATTTAATAGCTATGCAGATGAATGTGCTTTTAACCCTAATATAGATTTACAGCGGTGAAGTGGAGTGCACAGACTAATATCAACACGAAAACAAGCAATCACAAACACACAGAAATTTATAGTGGTTCGGTGCCAAACTCAGCACCTACATCCACTCCCCAAAACCTTTGGGAATTCCACTAATCGTATTACAACGATTACAACCTCTAGCCGAACCAGGCTAGCCCTCTTGTTTATACGGCACAAGGCAGCCAAAAACCCCTAGCCAAACCTAGGCTAGTCCTCTTGTTTCACGGCAAAAGGAAGCTAATAACCCCTAGCCAAACCTAGGCTAGTCCTCTTGTTTAAATGGCACAAGGAAGCCAACAAACCAGGGTTTACTAATCCTTTTACAAGATAATCAGAGTATGTAAAGAAGAAGCTCCTACAAAGAGCAAATATTCAGAATATACTTTACAACTTTTTGAAGCAATAAACTCAGCAATAAATGAACTCGGTTGAAGCAGCTGAAGTCTTGAATGCTTGAAAAGCTTCAATGATTCGGATGACCTTTCGGAGCAAGGAATGAGCTTAAATGCACAGCAACCACTCAACAAATAATCAATGAAGGATCTTTTCTTGGATTTTTCTCTCTTTGAAATTTCTTTTCAAAAATCATCATCAAGGTGTGCTTCTAATCCCAGCTATTTATAACCATCTAACAAGAAAATATCCGTTAGATACAAAGAAATAAATGGAAATAATAACGGGAAGAAAATATAACCGTTAAACATGTTTCCCTTAAGCATTGAATGCAGATCTCCATTTGAGGAAGGATGAGCACTGTAAAAATTCAAAAATCAAAAGTTAACAATAGCTTGAAATAGCAATAGAGAGAGAAAGAGAGAAAGAAAACTCTTTAGGCGGCAGTGGACTTGAAGAAAGAAGCTCCAGGTAGCTGAGAAATGAATGCCATCGTCCAAGAGTAAAGTAATAACCCTCAGCTAGCTAATCAGTTAGCTAACCAAAGACAACACAGCAAAAGAACCTTTCTGAGACAGCACGTTAGTTAGCTCGGCAGATAACTCGCCAGCTAACTCCATTTGAAATCCAAACGGCTGCAGGAGAGAGATAGGATAGCTAGTTAGCTGAATAGCTAACTAAAGAATGGCCAGTTAGCTAACGAGCTAACTAGAAGCAAAAGTACTCAGCCATCCATCCAGCTTAGTTAGCTCTCCGGCTAACTGAGCAAAAAGGCAGCCAGTCAACTAAATAAAGTAGCTAACTCTCCAGCTAACTAGCCAACCGGCAGCTAGCTTTCCAGTTAATTAAAATTTAAATCCATTCGGCTGCAACAATCCCTGTGAAAAATAGTTAGCTAACCAGTTAGCTTCAGGATGAAATAGTTAGCTAAGCAGTTAACTAAAAGAAACGTCAGCTAGCTAGAAGGAGTTATAGTTAACTAACAAGACATCCAGCCAGCTAGCTAAAATGGAAGGGTGTTCGGCCGAACCACTGTAACATGATTTTTAGTTAGCTGAAAGGAATTTCAGCTAGCTAATCAGCAGCTCACCAGTTAACTAAAATAAAGGGACGTTCTGCCAGACACTTGAGATAAGTTCCTTAGTTAGCTGAAAGAGCTTCAGCTAGCTAACAAACTAACTCACCAGTTAGCTAAAGAAAGAGGGCGTTCGGCCAGGCAATTGTGACAGGTAATTTAGTTAGCTGAAAGGGCTCCAGCTAGCTAACAAACTAACTCATCAGTTAGCTGAAATAAAGGGACCTTCGGCCAGCTTACTGAGACAAGTTCCTTAGTTAGCTGAGAGAGCTTCAAGGACCGGTTGGTTGGGCTGTCAAGGACCGATGCCATATGTGGGCCCCCATAAGCCCATGGTAGCAAATCACAAGGGAGACGCTGGCCCCCATAAGCCAACAATTCTCCTCCCCCCAGCGACACCCAGGGGATTCGAACCAACAACCTCGCTCTGATACCAGGTTTTAGGATCAAGCCCCTTACCATCTTACCAAAAGCTATAGCTATCAGTAAAGGCGGTACTTTACTTAAGCCCCAAGGCTGATTCCTGCAGGGCACCCCCCACAGTTCACAACGGCAGCGCAGAACCCCACGCTAAGCGGTGGGCGAACATGAGGGGCTTCGCAGTGCGTCCACGTGGCACGCACCGGTGGTTGGGCTGTCAAGCACCGATGCCATATGTGGGCCCCCATAAGCCCATGGCAGCGAATCACAAGGGAGACGCTGGCCCCCATAAGCCAACACTAATAAATGAGGTTCCTTAGGGTTAGCTTGATATCTAACACACATACAAACACTAAAGAATATATCTAGCCTACTTGCAGTTAAATAAAATAAAGATCCTATCATGCCTCTGTATAATTTTATATCAACAATTTTATCAGTACTGCAAGAGTCTAATCTACAAGAAGAGCTCATAGGTATACCGATACGCTTGGAAGTCTCAATGCCAAATTTCTTTAACATTTCCTTGATATATTTGCTTTGGCAAATGAAGATTCTATCAACACTTTGCTTTATTTGTAGTCTGAGAAAATAGTTTAACTCTCCCATCGTGCTCATCTCAAACTCTCCTTGCATAAGCTTTGCAAAGTCTTGACATAATATTTCGTTAGTAGCATCGAAAACGATGTCATCAACATAAATTTGGACAATAAGCATATTATCATTTTCTCTTTCAATGAAAAGCATTGTATCAATATTTCCTCTAATAAATTTATTGCTAATCAAGAATTTGCTTAAACGATCATACCACGCTCGAGGAGCTTGCTTCAAACCATACAATGCTTTGTTCAATTTTAAGACATGGTTTGAAAATAAGTGGTTCTCAAATCCTGATGGTTGTTCAACAAACACTTGTTCAACAATATATCATTTTGGAAAGCACTTTTAACATCCATTTGATATAACTTGAATTTCATGAAGCATGTAAAAGCAAGTAGCAATCTAATAGCTTCTAGTCTAGCAACAAGAGCATAAGTTTCATCAAAATTAATTTCTTTTTCCTGACAATAACCTTTAGCTACTAGTCTTGCTTTGTTTCTAACTATGTTACCATGCTCATCAAACTTGTTTCAAAATACCCATTTAGTCCCAATAATTAGATGATCATGAGGTCTATCAACTAGTGTCCATACATTATTCCTTTCAAATTGGTTTAATTCATCATGCATAGCATTGATCCATTCTATATCATCCTTAGCATCATCGAAACATTTAGGTTCAATATGAGACACAAAAACTAAGTTATTATAAGTATCTCTAAATGTGAATCTAGTTCTAACATTATACGAGAGATCACCAATAATAAATTCCTTTGGATGATTATGTACATACCTCCAACGTCTTTCTAAATTATGATTACCTTGAGGTTCTTCATGATTTACCTCTTCTTCATTGGTTTGAACATTTGAGTCTTCTTTTTCTTCCAAAGTGAGTTCCTTCACTTGATTCTCAATTTCTTCTGCATCATCAATAGCCTTTCTCTCCCTTGTTGGAAGATCATTAGTTTCATCAAAAGCGACATGAATTGATTCTTCTACTACTAAAGTATTTTTATTGAAAACTCTATAAGCTCTACTAGAAGAAAAGTAACCAAGAAAAATACCTTCATCAGATTTTGCATCAAACTTGTCAAGATTTGATTTTTCATTATTCAAGATAAAATATCGACATCCGAAAACACAAAATATTCAATGTTGGGTTTTCAATTTTTGTAAAGCTCGTAAGGGATCTTTTTCAAAATAGGTCTTATCAAAGCTCGGTTTACAATGTAACATGAGGTGTTGATTGCGTCAACCCAAAAGTACTTTGGGGGATTGCTATCAACAATATAGTATGGGCCATTTCTTTTAAAGTTCAACTTTTTCTTTCAACCACTCCATTTTATTGAGGTGTCCTAGGTGCAGAAAAAATATGATTAATGCCATGCTCATTGCAAAAACTTTCAAAGAAATAATTTTTAAATTCTTTTCCATGATCACTCTAAATTAATAAAACCAAAATTTCTTTTCATTTGTAATCTTTTTGAATAATTTTTTAAATGTTGAAAATGCTTCATCTTTTCTAGCTAAAAATAAAATCCAAGTAAATTGAGAGAAATCATTGATAGTTACAAAACCGTAACGCTTATCTCCTAGACCTATAGTTCTAGTCAGTCCAAATAAATCCATATGTAGTAATTCTAATGGCCTAGTAGTTGAAATCATATTTTTTTATTTAAACAAAATTTTAGTTTATTTTTCAAGTTGACATGCATCACAAATCTTATCTTTTTTAAAATTTTATTTTAGTAAACCTTTGACTAAATCCTTTTTAAATAGTTTTGAAAGAAGATCCATGCTAACATGCGCAAGTCTACAATGCCATAACCAACTAGATTCATCAATTTTAGCATTTATAGCAACTAGACAATCAAAGTCATGATCATTTAAATCATTCAAGTCAACAGTATAAACATTCACATGCCTATGACCAATAAGTTTTATGCAATTGTCAGCAGGATTTGAAACAATGCAAACAGATGATTCAAAAATTACTTTAAAACCTTTATCACATATTTGACTAATACTTAATAAGTTATGTTTAAAACCATTAACTAACAAGACTTATCAATATATATATGAGGTGTGACACCAATTTTATCAATGCCAATGATTTTACCTTGGTCATTATCTTCAAAGGTGACAATACCTCCATCTTTAGCTTTTAAAATGATGAACTATAATTCATCACCCGTCATGTGTCTCGAACACCTGCTATCAAGATATCATTTTCGTTTAGATCCATAGGTTGCAAGACATACCTGCAAATATAATGTCACGTCTTACTCTTAGATACCCAAGCTTTCTTGGGTCCTTTGGGGTTAGATAATATGGTTCCTTTTGGAACCCAAACCTTTTAATACTATCACATGCATAAGACTTATGTTCCTTTACACAACATTTAAAGCAAGTAATATTAGATGATTGACTTTTGTTTTCTAAGTGGATTGTAGCCTAATCCTATTCTATCAAAAATAACATTTTGGCTATCTAAAATCATATTTAATTTTAAAGAACTTAATGTAAATTTATCTACTATAGGTTTAAGTTTGTCAAATTTAGTTTTCAACTCCTTATTTTCTTTCTTCAAAGATTCATTATCTTTCATATATTTATTATTTTCTAAAACTAGGTTTTGCATTTAATTTTTTAAATCTTTATTTTTGGAATTAAGATTAGCAAAATTATCAACTAACTCATAAAAAGCACCATGCAATTCTTCAAATGAAAAGTCATCAAAAAAACTTGGACTTATCTCCTCATTGTCCGCCATGAAGTAAAGATTACCTACTTCATTCTTTTTATCTTCCTCGGAGGTTGAATTTTTAGAATCACTCTATGTAGCCATCATTGCCTTCTTCTTGAATTTCTTGGGACCTTTCTTAAGTTGTGGACGTTTTGATTTAAAGTATCATGGCTTCTTGCATTCATAATAGATAACTTTCTTTTCTTTTTCTTTGTTTCCATCTCTTACAAATGGTTTTCTTTTCCCTCCAAATTTTTTGCTTGTCATAAATCTTTTAAACTTTCTAGTTATGAGGGCAATATCCTCATCATCACTTTCATCCTCTAATTCATCTGACCCTTCTTTTTGTTCATAAATTTTGAGAGCCATTGTTCTTCTTTTCTTTGACTCGTCCTCATCAATATGTTGCTTAACTTGAAGTTCATGAGTCATTAGGGATCCTAATAATTCTTCCAAGGATAAAGCATTCAAATCCTTTGCCTCTTGAATAGTAGTGACTTTGGCCTCCTAAGACCTAGGCAAAGATCATAATACCTTCCTCATAAGATCAGCATTAATATATGATTTACCAAGACTCTTAAGCCCATTAATAATATCAGTAAATTTAGTAAACATTTCAAAAATTAATTCACTAGAATCTATCTTAAATAATTATATTTATGAACAAGCATATTTATCTTGGATTCTTTCACTTGATTGGTACCTCATGGGTAACTTCTAATCTATGTCATATTTCCTTAGCAGATAAACAAGTAGATATGTAATTAAATTCATTAGCATCCAATGAATAATATAAAACATTCATGGCCTTAGCATTGAGTTATGCCAATTTTTTATCATGTTCATCCCATTTTGTTTTCGGTTTAGGAATCTCCATGTCATTTAATCTAGTCGTGGATGAGTGGGGACCATTTATTATGATACTCTACAGGTCATAATCAAGTGCTTGAATGAAAATTTTTATTCTAGCTTCCAATATCCATAATTTGTGCCATTAAATAGAGGTGGCCTATTAGTGGATTGTTCCTCACTCAACAAGATTGCTATAATCTTTAGCCCTAAGCTTTTTAGGGCTTAACAACAAGAGCACCTACTTTGATACCACTTGTTGCCCAAATCTAGCAACCCAAGAGGGGGGATGAATTGGGTTTCTCAATAATTTAAGTAACTATCAAGTATGTGCACTTATATTTCTTTTGCAAATAAATAATATGTAGTGAAGTGAATCTAATATGCAAACAATCACAGAAAAATATCATATCCAAACACATAATATTTATAGTGGTTTGGTGCTAACCCCGCACCTACATCCACTCCCTAAGAACACCTTGGCTATTCCACTAATCAGCACTAGCCTACCTGGATAGCAAACTCATTTTTGAGCACAAGTAAGCCTTACAAATACAAATCTGAGTAGACCTCTACCCAATCACATTCCACAACTGTGAAAAAAATCAAAGCACAAGGAATATAATGTTTGATACAAGATGCTCCTAATAAATGAGCAGATAATCAATAGAAAATATTTAGCAACTTGAAGAGCTCAACCCGAAGTAACTTCTTTCTTTAGTGATGCAGCAGCACAAGAGAAGCCTTTAAGAAAGCTTTGAATGCTCTTTAAAGAGGGTAGATGGAGCTTAACACCACTTTAAGAATCAGCAATAAATGAACTCTGATGGCTTGAAAAAATCAAAGAAAAACTCCAAAACACCTCTTGTAAATCTCTCTTTCAAATGATTTTTCTCACAATATTTTTAACAATGTTTTTTTTTTCTTTTTCTTTTTTTCCTAAAATCACTCTTGAAACACTGTTCAACTCCACTATTTATAACAAGACAAAAAAATATATCCGTTGTATGACCATTGTGAAATAGAGGATAAAGAAAGAGATAGCAGCAACAACAACAACACTTGGAAAGCTTAGCTAAGGAGTTTGACCATCTAAGATTAAAATCTGGTTGCCTAACTTTAGAGTTTAGATGTCCAAGTGAAGAAACAAGGAAGCCCCAACAAAGAAATTATTGGATAGAAAAATCGGAGCAAGAACCAGCCAGCAAAACATCCAAAAAATCCAATGAGAATGGCATCCAATTTCATGAAACGACAAGTCAAATAGAAAACAGACAACCTACTTTTAAAACTAGCAAGCTAGAATGAAAAGTTAACATTCCAATCACCAAAACTAGCAGCCTAATTAGTACATTAAAAAAATTGCAGCCGTGAGCATCATGAATCCGGCAAGCCAATAAGAAAAGTTGGCATTCCAACTTTGAATTAGGAAATCACGAGCCGAAGGCTTCAAAATTCTGGCATCCCAATCTTTGAAACTAGCAAGCCAGTTTGGAACAAGAAACTTCAGTGATGTCCAAACAGAAGCCGTTTCAAAACTAGTATTCTAACTTCAACAATCGGCAGTCCAGAAATAAGGCCATAGGCCAAACGAAATTGGCATGCCAAAATAAAAGTTGGCATTACAAGAATAAGCATCAAGGAGCCATAACCAAACGGCAGCATAAATCAGCATTCCAACATATGACTTAGCATTCCAAAATAACCACTGGGAAGCCAATCTGAAAGTCAACAGAAGTCGATAAACCAATTTAGAAAATCAGCAAGCCATACTAAGCGTCAGGGAGCCAATCCGAAAGGCAAACCGAAGGCAATAGAAATTGATATCCAATTCGAAGGCAAACCAAAGGCAACAAAATTGGTATCCAATTTGAAGGCAAACCGAAGGCAACATAAATTGGTATCCAATCCAAAGGCAAACTGAAGGCAACCAAAGACAGATAGTTTAAGAATAAAATCCGATAATGATTCAAAATATCATAGAGTTATAAATAGAAAATTGTAGGATAATTAAATCTAGTTCAAGACAATGCAAATATAATTAAACTTGAAATTCATTTTGTCGAATGAACCATAAAACATGAAACGTATGAGAAACGTCCAGTGATTGAAAAAACTTAAGTTCAATGAAGAATAATGTGATTACTACACAATAACTGTAATACCTTTCATTTTGAATCACAATATACCTTTGGTTGTAGGAAGTGTATTATTTCATGATGAGTAACCTGAAATAGATTAAACTTAATAGAAATGATATTAGTATAATACTTAATTATTTTATATTTCATCAAAATCAATATGAGGTCAACACAAGCTAAGGGGAAGGGTCTAAGGATGTCATTCTCCACTGGGCAAATAGCCAAGGGCTACTAATCTATTATTTTGATGGTAGGTTAGTGTAATATATTTGAATGATTTTGGTATTGATCACACCTTTGTATATACTAAGCCACTTCTTCCTTCATAGTCAACCAATTGTACCCTTATCAATGTATTTTATAGGCTCAAACCCTACCCCTCTAGGTGATTCTGTTGACTCCTCCTTATACTTCATAAAGGATATAGTTAGCCTCCTTTGGCTATAGGCATCTCTAGTATGGTAACATAAAAGACCTTTTGTATAGCACATTATCGATCATATTTAACATTCCTTCTAGCTTCATTTAACTTAGCTTCAATTGAGCTGGGCTACTTTACTCTCTTTGACACTTAGATTTATTAGTTCTTATAGGAAAAAAGTTTGTGGCTGGCAGTTTCTATTAAAACTAGCTTTGATAGGGCATTGGGCTTAGTATTCTTTGCCTTAGAGACCACTTGTACATCAAAGTGCTTAAAGATTGGATTGAAGCTTTTTACCTTATTCAAATATTTTTGCATGTTTGGTTCTCTAGCTTTATATTCACCTCTAACTTCTCTCATAACCAATTATGAGTTGTTATTGTTGAGGTATTGAATAGTGGGATCTCATCGCTGGCGAAATATCCTGGGCTTTCACTTTTTCTTGCCAATGATCAGAATAGCGTAGCTGTAATGCATTCGCCCCCTTGCTTCTAGGTTGCATGTTCGAATTATGCTCACTGCGATTTTTTTCTCCTTTTTCCACTGGATCTCATAAAGCCCATCACTTTGGTTCTGGGGGGGGGGGGGAACATCCCATGCGTTCTCCTCACTTTGGATCCCTGTGTGGACATTCCTTGATCTTCATGCGCGAGAGCCATGAAGTCCCTCCTTCATGTGGATTTCTTCTTTTGCTATGCCCTGTGCCCTTCTTTCCCTCTCCTCGGTGGACCTGGACCATGAACACCATGCAAACGCTCCTCGCTAGACCTGGACCATGAACACCATGTGAATGTGGGAGCATCTCCCTGCTGGACCACGCGAACATCCCCTGGCTAAAACACCACGAAACCCTATGAGTTCACGAAGATCTTCACGCTCACAGATACAAGGACGAAGGGAAGAAGATGGGGAGGAGAAGATGGAGAGCTCGGCTATGATGAGGAAGATTTTTTTTTTGTAGAAAAGAATATGTTTCTTATTCATCCACAAACCCTAGAAACTAGAGTTTAATTAAATAGTGGACCAAATGGGCTTGGCCCAGACTCAACAAAAACTATCATGGATTAACCCAATATGATTAAAATAACCGCCAAGCTCGTGTACACCTACAATTTAATTTAATATCAACTCTTGGAGCCACACCCAGTCCAATACAAGTTAGCCCAATCTGGGTTTGATAGCACCACACTAGGCCTAACAATCTTTACCTTGGTGCTTTAAGGACTCAACACATCCATCGTGTCCATTAGCTGCATCAACGAAACACATTTATGGAAGTTATCCCATGGAAGAACCTTGGTCGGTGCATCTATTAGGTTCTCCTTGATATGTAACTTCATCAGCTCCACCTTACCTTCTTCCACTAGTTCTCTGATCCTATGGTATTTGATATCAATGTGCTTCATCCTATTATGATAGACTATATTTTGCACAAGCATCAGAGCACTCTGACGACCTTCTAAGCAAGGCCCATCTCTAACATCAAGCCCTTCAGCCATAGGGCTTCTTTTGCTGCCTCTGCAATGCCTATGTATTCTGTCTCTATGGTAGATAAGGCCCTGATGGGCTACAAACATGATCTATATGAGACTGAATTACCAAATAGGTTGAACACAAAGCCTATTGTGGATCTCTTAGTATTCATATCTCCACTAAAGTTCATCCACATACCCATTTAACTACCCATAAGCCTCCTTGGACAAGTTGGATCCCTCAGCGCCTCCCTTCTATCCATAGTAAATGCCAATTCCAACTATTCCCATCAAGTACCTAAAGATCTCCTTTAGTATTCGCTAGTGCTCTTTGCCTGGCTGTGCCATGAACCTACTCACCTAACTTATTATATGGGCTATATCTAGCCTATAACATATCATGGCGTACATAAAGCTACCAATATCAGAAGCATACGGTACCTTCTCCATCTCCTAAGCCTCTACCTCAGTCTGTGGTGATATGGTTTTCGATAGGGAAAAGACGGCTGCCAAAGGCAATGCCACCAGTTTGGCATCCTTCATCCCAAATTGCTTCAAAACCTTTTTGATGTATCCACCCTAAGACAAATGTAGAACACCCTTGGGTCTATCTCTGATGATCTCCATCCTTATGATCCTTTTGGTAGGCTCCAAATCCTTTATCTTAAACTCCCAAGACAAAGCTGCCTTTAGTTTCTATACAACCTTCGTACTCTTGTATACTATCAGCATGTCATCTACATGCAAGAGTAAGTACATCCTAAAACTATCATCCATAGATTTAACATACACACAAGAATCAAACTCGCATATGAAAAGGCTAATGCTCTTGACATAAGTATCAAATCTCTTGTATCATTGCCTTGATGATTGCTTTAGCATGTACAAAGATTTCTTTAGTAAACAGACTTTTCCATCTCATCCTGATTCTCTAAACCCTGGTGGCTACTCTATGTAGATGATCTCCTCTAAGTGACTATGAAGGAATGTTGTCTTCACATCCATCTGCTCCAACTTCAAATCCTGAGCTGCTACAATACAAAGTAATAATATGATGAAAGTGTGCCTGACAAACTGGACAAAATACGTCATTATAGTCAATGCCTTCCTTCTGAGTGTATCCATTGGCCACTAGTCTTTCCTTGTACTTGATACCCCCTTGCTCTGAAGGCCCTTCCTTGTGCTAATAAATCCATTTGCAATATATGGGTTTCTTGCCTTGTGGCAATTGAACCAACTACCACGTATCATTTTTATGGAGAGACTGTGTTTCTTCTGCCATAGCCTGGACCCACCTATCACTATCCTAGCTCACAATAGCCTCCTCATAGGTGTAAGGGTCTTCATTCACTGTCACCAAGGCATATGATACGAATCTTCAAAGTTGTATCAAACTGATGGTCGCACTTTCCTTTTGGGCCCATGCAGTGCGATCCTAGTATCAGTTCTTTGCCCAGCTGCATCTTGCTAAACTTCTTGGATTCTGCTCCATCTGTCAGTCCTCTCCATCTGAATCATAAATCCTTCTAATTCACTAGCAAATGGCACGACTGTGTAGGAGATCATCTAATTAGTGTTGCCTTGTTGTACCTCTTGTGACTTCTGCTGTGCTTCTATGCCATCTCTCTTCTGAAGGATCAAGCTCTCATCGAAGGTCACATCCCTACTGATGACAACCTTCTTCTCCAAGGGGTTCCATAGTCGATACCCCTTGAATCCGCATGGATAGTCTAGAAATACCATCTTCTTTGACCTGGCATTCAACTTGCTTTGCTCTCCAGCACCAACATGCACATATACCATGCATCCAAACATCCTTAGATGGTTTAGGCTTATCTTTCTTTTAGACTACATCTTCTTTGGAATGCCTCCATCCAACCTGGTGTGTAGTGATTGATTGACCAAGTAGCTTGCTACATCTACTGTGTCAACCCAGAACATATTTAGAAGCCCTACTTATAAACTCAAGCATCTTGTTTTTCTTAATAGTGTTATATTCATCCTCTCAGTTATCCCATTCTATTGAGGAGTTTTTTCACTAAAAGTGCCTTTTAATATCCTACTCCTCACAAAAACTCTAAAACCCTCTGCTGATGTATGTTTTATCATTATTTGACCTAAGACACTTCACACTCCTTGCCTACTCCTCCACCTTAGCCTTTCAAATTCTAAACATAGTAAGATCTTTGATTTCTCCTTCATAAAGTAGACCTACAACTTTCTTGAGAAATCATTTATCAAGGTTAAAAAGTATCTGATCTCGTTCCTTGCAAAAACTAGGGCTGGTCCCCAAATATCTGTGTGTACTAGCTCTAGGAGTTCTACACTCCTAGCTATGCTAACTAAGAACTGTACTTTCTTCTACTTTTCCATTTGACATAGCTCATAGATCTCCATAACTCCACCACTCAGGTCTAAAAGCAGCCCCCTCTTGCTCAGTTCTTTCATCCTCTTGTCTTTCATGTATGTTGGCCCAGATGGCAACCCAAGAGGGGGATGAATTGGGTTCTTAAAAAAATTTTATAATTAAAATCAATCTTCCAAGATGAATATGCACAAGTAAAGTATAGAGAGTATGATGTTATGAATGCTGAGCACAATATAAAAAGAGAGAAAGAGATAAGAGATAAGCATGACAAATACAAAGGATTTATAGTGGTTCGGTGTTAGCTACACTTATATCCACTCCCAAGAAACTCTCAGGTACATACTATAATCACCATAATTACAGAAGAGTTATTTTACAAGATCATAACTCAAACTTGTTATTTTACAACGTGATCACAATGAACCCAGTCGTTTTTCACAGGTTCACCAGCACACAACCTAACACAAGCTAATCTTAGCTTGCCCGAGGTCAACTACTTTAATTGATTCAATCCCCTAATTGAATCAGAAAATAAATGAATCAAACAGATGATTACAACAATATAAAAGCTCCTCAAATGAGCAGATAAATAATATAAGTAAAAATGAGAATAGAAAAGCCTGATTAAAAGATGTTTGATGTTGATCTTTTCTTCTTTTCTTCTTTTTCTCTTCTCTTCTGAATGATCTTTCTTAAGATTGAACTTAGGCTCTTGAAGAAATGTGGGTGTAGAGAAGGATGAAGAACTAGGGCTCTTGTTTTTCTTCTTCTAAATAATGAAATCCTTCGGATTTGACTTTTGAAAGCTTTTGGATTTCTCTTCTATCTCTTTTGCACAGTTAGGCTTTGAATTAGAGTTTTCCCTCTTTGATATTTCTCTATTTTCCTCTTTTTTCTTCTCTTATTTTTGAACGGTTGGAATGTCCTTTTATAATATCTCTTAATCCAAGTTTTTTGATGCAAAGTAGCCATTGAGAGTACTTGTGGATGAGTTTAACACGCAAAGGCAAAGAGCCGTTGAAGAGTAGTTAAAGAAATATGACCGTTGGAGCCATTTCTGACAAATCTGAAAGTCACCTCTGACAGATTAGAGTCGGCTCTAATCTTTCCTGGTGTCGGCTCTAAGTCAGGTTTCTCAAATAGAAAGAAAATGTTTGTCATGGAGTTAGCTCTAGAATTATGTGGGGTCAATACAACGCGAGCTGGAGTTGGCTCAATTTTCTTGGGGTCAACTCTAACAGTGTCCCAAAAAATATAGTCTCTATTCTTATGTTAGAGTCAGCTCTAACTCTGCTGGAGTTGGCTCTAAAATCTAAAGCAAAAAGATAGTTCACTGTAACTCAGGTTAGAGTTGGCTCTAATTTTCTGGAGTCAGCTCTAAACCATGCTGAATGTGCCAAACAGTTCCGATACGCTCCGGAGTCAGCTCTAATGCTTCTGGAGTCGGCTCTAAACTCTGAATTTGACACATACCACTAAAAACTAATTCAAACCCATTTTTGTCTGAATTATGAATACTTTATCTTTCTAAATTCCTGAAACACTTGTCAATCTTATTAGTATCATAGGGAATATACTCATGGCTTTTGTTAATCATCATAATCAATAAATGGGTCAACAATGTAGCTTAGGCGGTAATGCTACATCCTGTACACATCCTAAGGATCTTGTTCCATAGTTGCTGCCTTAATTTCTCAATCACTACAAAGCCCTCCATCCTGCATAAGATATTCTTCAGCTTTCTTTCTCTCATCACCATCATAGCTCCATTGGAGATGTTCAGAACTCCACTCTTGGAATGACTACTAAAGTTGTATTCAGTCTGCTCTAAGTATCCCAGTGACACTAGATTCTTTTTGAGCTATAGAACATGTTTCACACTGGTAAAAGTGCGCACCATGCCATCAAATATCTTTACCCTCACTATGCCAATCTCTTTCACCTTGCAAGGGTGATCATCTCCAAGAGTCACACTGCCCTCATCAACCTCTGTATAAGTGTTAAACCATGACCGATTGGGAGTGTAAGGATGAGAACAAGCTGAATCCAGGATCCATATCTCTGTGTTATGCCTGTGACCATATGATACCATCAAGAGATTATCTTTCACCTTCTGGTCTGCAACTGTACTAACTAATTCAAATCATTCCTTTTCTCTCTTATGATTTTTTTACTTAGGATAGCTCCTCTTGAAATGTCCTACCTTACCACACTTGTAGCACTTAGCCTCTCTCTTGCCTTTTTGGACTTTAACCATCCTCTAGGCCTTCTTTTGTCCCTACCTCTGTCTGACCTTTTCCCCATTGATAGACCTTTCTAAGAAACAACTTTCATGGCCTTCTTCTCCCTCTACTCATTCGCTCGAAGCATTGAGACAATATCTTCATAGAATAGTATCTCCTTCTCATAGAGGAGCATCATGACCAATGAGTCATATGATGTGAGTAGTGAACAGAATAGTAGAAGTGCCTTATCTTTCTTTTTCATCTTGATCTTAACATTCAGCAATCCATTGCTCATCTAGTCGAACACTTGAATGTGGGCCAGCACATCTCTGCCTTCTATCATCCAAAGACTATTGAGGTGCTTCTTTAACATCAACTTGTTGCACATATTCTTTTCCATGTAAGGGTGTGCAACTTCATCCAGAGTCCCTTCGGGGTCTTCTTCTTCAGCATTGAATAGAGAGCTAAATCTGCTAGACATTCTCTGATTGTTGAACATGCTTTCTTCTCCAACGACATTCATTGCTTGTCGTAATCCCATCTGGCCTTTCCTTTAAAGATAAATCTAAACCTTGCTGCACAAGAAGGTCCTCTACTTGGACTTTTTAAATGAAGAAACTTTTCTTTCTATCAAACTTCTTAAAATCTATCTTTATTCTACTACTTACGACTAGATCTCAACCAAAAAAGCACAAAAATTTTTAAAAATTGCGAAGTACTTTGATGAGGCCTTACTAAAATTTTTTAGCCTTTTGAAGATCTCTAAGGCCCGATCTTTACACCTTCCTTCTCATTGAACCAGGCTCTGATACCAACTATTGAGGTGTTGAATAGTGGGATCTCATCGCTAAAGAAATATCTTATACTTTCACCTTTTCTTACCAATGATCAGAATAGCATCGCGGTAATGCTTTGCCCCCTTCTTCCAAGTCACATGTTCGAATCATGCTGGCTGCAATTTTTTTTTCTCCTTTTTTTGTTGGATCCCACGAAGCCCATCACTTTGGTTCCTGGGAGGGAGAATGCCCATGCATTCCCCAAGTCCCTCCTTCACATGGATTTCTTCTTCCACTATGCCCCATGCCCTTCTTTCCCTCTCCTCAGTGGACCTAGACCACGAACATTTGCAAATGCTCTTCGCTGGACCTAGACCACGAACACCATGGGAATGCAGGAGCCTATCCTCATTGGACCATGCGAGTGTCCCCTGGTTGAAACTCCATGAAACCCCATGAGTTCATGAAGATCTTCATGCTCACATAGATGAGGATGAAGGGAAGAAGATGGGAAGGAGAAGATGGAGAGGTCGACTATAATGAGGAAGAAATTTATTGAAAGAAAGAATATGTTTCTTATTCATCCACAAATCCTAAAAACTAGAGTTTAAATAGTTGACCAAATGGGCTTGGCCCAGACTTACCCATGTACACCCACGACTTGATTTAATCACCCACACTCAGCCCAATACAAGTTAGCTCAATATGGGCCTTGATAGCACCACACCAGGCCCAATAGTTATAGGCTTTTAGTCAAGCTACTTCAATCTCCTTAGCAAACTTCAATCTGATTATTAGGGCTTTGGATTTAGTTTTATTATTCAATGTCTTAAATCTGAACCTTAAAGCACAGGTTAGTCTAACTCCAATATGGGATAGGGCTAATAAGGATTAGCCCTACTCTGCTCTCAACTTTATTAGAAGTTTCATCCACATGCAGACTCTAAATGGGTTACTATAGTGGGTCTCTTATTTCATCAGCATTGGATTCATTTAAGAAAGTCATCTCCAATATATAATTGGCTAAGATCTTTGCCTTCTTTGATTTCTATGTTCAATATTGAATATTAAACTCACTTAACTTGATCGGCCATTTAACTAATTGACTCAAGGTATCAAGGTTACATAAATTTTTCTCAACAGCTGATTGATTAGTACTACCACTACATGAGCTTGAAAGTACAGCCATGGTATTTGAGATGAGGTAGCTAAGGCATGAACAAACTTTTTAATTGACTAATACCTTATCTTAGTATCATAGAGTATTCAACTCACATAATAGACAATCTTCTACATTCTTATCTCCTACGTGAAGACTGAGTTAACTACCACCTCGGACATACTGGGTAGATAAACAGCTCCTTCCCTCCTTATTGATTGGATAGCAATGGTGGAGAGCAAACATATTTCTTTAGATCTTCAAGAATCTTTTAACACTCCTTGATCTATTAAAAGGGCAATAATTTTTCTTTTGTGCTTGAAATGAACTAACTTAGAGTAGCTATCCATTTGGTAAGATGTTGAATATCTTTGATTGACTTTGGGAGGTGTCATATCAAGGATAACTTGTATCTTCTTTAGGTTTGCTTTAATCCCTTAGTAGTCAACCAAAATTTCAAGGAATATTCCTAAAGTAACACCAAAGGCACACTTATTCAGGTTAAGTTGCATTAGGTAGTACTTTAGTACGTAAAATACTTCATTGAGGTTGATCACATATTGCTTGACTTTCATACTTTTTACCTACATTTCATCTAAATAGACCTCCATATTTTTATTGAGTAATCCCTTGAAGATCTGATTTATTGACCTTTGATAAATTATCATGGTGTTTTTTAAACCAAAAAGCATTACTTTATCATAGTAAAGCTCCTTTTTAGCGATAAAGGCTATTTTGTTCTCATTTAGGGAATATATTCAGTTGTAGCTTGAAAATGCATCTGCAAAATTAAGTTGTGCTTGACCATGATGTTGATGAGCTGATGTATCTTTGACAAGGGAAAGCTATCCTTTGGGCAAGCCTTATACAAGTTAATGAAGTTGATGGATATTCTTCATTTTTCATTGGGCTTCTTTATCATAAATATGTTGGGTAGCCGGTTAGGGTAATAGGCTTCTCTAATAAATCCAGTTTCAAAAACTTGTCTAGCTCCTTAATCACTCATTATCAATCAGAAGCAAAGCTCCTCTTTTTCTATCAAATAAGTTTGTGGTCAGATCCACTTTGAGCTGATGAACAATAATGTCTTGGTTGATTTCAAGTATACCAATGGCTAACAATACAAACATATCCACATTTTCATAGAGAAATCAAATTAGTTCACTTTAAATTTACTTAAGTATAAGAGAGCCAACTAGGACTACCTTGGAGCTATCGTCTCCTAGTGGAATGGTCTTTAAGTCTTTAATTAGCTTTGCATGTTATTCTTTTAGCTCATCTCAAAAGTCTAAGTTATCAATCAATAAGATCTTAGTTGGCTTACCGCTTTAGAAGACCTTAGCCAATTTACCACTCCTCTTTGAGAGACCTACGTAGCATTATCAAGCTATTACCTGATCCCCTTAGAACTCTCTTATACCTTGTTCGATGGAGAATTTTATGAGGAGGCAATAGCTAGGTTGACATGATGATATTGAGAGAGTTCAAGCTTGATTGATCCCCTAAATTTGGATTATTTACAGCAGACACTTTGACAACCATAAAATCCACCATGATTATCTCGGAGTATGGCTCATCTCCTATAGTTACTGGAAGGGTGATTGTCCATTTTGCTTAGGTGGGTTCCCTAATAAAACTAACTAATGGTGCTTTGATTGGATATAACCAATCTATGTTAATCCCATCTTTTGAAAGTCAACATAAAATAGAATGTATGTCGAGCTTCTATTATCCACTAATATTTTTTTATTTTATAATTTTCTATGGTTGTTGAGATGACTAAAGCATCATCATAAGGCTTTTGAACTCTTTTGAGGACTTCCCCTAAGAATATAATACTATGTTCTTCTTCAATCTTTAGCTTCTTAGTGGAGGGCTTCTCGATTTGCATCTATCGAGTATAATCTTTCCAGGTTAAGGAGCTTTCCTCATTCATTATTGATCCACCATAGATCATGATAATAACTCCAATGGTAGGTTAGTTGGTTGACCTCCCATCAGGTCAAAACTCTTTCCCATATCCTGTTCTGTAAGTTGATGACCCTAGATGTATTGACCAAGGCAACCTCTTAACATAAGGTCCTTGATCTCATCTTTTAGATGTTGACCTAATTGATATCATAGTCATAATCACTATCGAACAAGTAGTAGTTACTCTAACCCCTTCTAGTTAGCTTAGTATTTATCTTGCCAAGCCATCGAATATAGCTTTCATAGCTAATTTACATCCAACTTGGCTTCAAGGAGCTTTAAGGGGGGGGGGGGGGGGGGGGGGGGGGTATGCCTCTCAAATTTTTTGGAGTTTTAGATCAATGTGGTGTTTATTGAGCTCCTTGGAGCTGCTTTTGTGACTCATTTTTCTCTAACTATTTCTTCCTCATCCATCCCCATCCTCCTAGGCTATAAGGGTTTTTTCAACATTGATATATTTTTTAACTCGATTTAACGGCTTGCTGAGATCCTTAAGAGGGTGTTTTGCTAAGGAAAGGCTAAATTTGGAGCTCTTTAGGCCATCCATCAATGCTGCAATAACTATCAAAGTATCCAAATCTACTTCTAGCATAATAGAATTGAATCACTAGAGTTGTCTGTTAGTGATTCATCTTTTCTTGGCTTAACAATCATCAAGCTTGTAAAGATATTTTGACATTTTCTGCTGCTAATAAAGTGGTCGATAAAGTGCTTACTAAGTTATTTGAAGGAGCTAATGAAGGCTAGCCTAAGACTTAAATGCTATGTTTGAGTTACTCTCTTGAGTTTTGCTATGAAGGCTTAACACATGATAGCATTAGAAATATCATATAGCAGCATAAGAGTTATAAAGCTCTCCAAATGGTCGATAGGATTTGAACTCTTATAATATGGCTCTAGCTATAACATCTTAAATTTTGGTGGGGCAAAAGTTAGGCCGACTCTTTGACAAATAGACGTTTATTAGGAAGACTTGCCTCTTCAACTTCGGAGATAATGCATGACCATCCCAATCCTTTGATTTATTTCTTCAAGTTGCCAATCTATTTAACGTCGGCTAGTGACTTGCATTTTTGGGCTGATATGCTTATTCAAACTAGTTAATTGATCTTGAGGCTCCCCTCAGGTTAACCATGGGCTGTGCACCCTCAACTCTTAGGTTTTGAGGGCTCAATGGACTATCATCGAGCTTATGCTGAGGTCAATCAGTGCTGATTGCTCAATGAGGGATTAAGTTCTATTGAATCTTAGGATTTAATAATACATGTTTTAATGATAATAAGACATTGATTGAGACACTAATAGTATAATTAAGTTTGTATTGACTTAGATGGATGCACATACTTAATCAATTTGACTTGGTAAAAATTTGTTCAAAATGCACTTGATCCAATAAAAGCTCAAGTCTCACCTTATCATGTAAGTCCAAGGAAAAGATCTTATTGTAAAGTTTTTTTTTTTCCCTAAGGACCCTATATATAACATGGTAGGAAACTAAGTGCACAAGTCTTAATATACCTTAAAATAATTTAGATTAAGTTTTGAATTATAATTAAAGTAAAATAATTATAAAATTTAAAACCAAGCATGTGTAACCGACCGACCCTTGAAATATTGATCTAACTTGGCCAAAATCATAATAAATCACAAATAGGCACTCTTTGCCTAGACCTAGTAGTCAATTGCCATAGAGTAGGGTGATAAATCAAGCTAGGCTTGGTAATCGATCGTTGGGTTTTCGATAGCCTGGACATATTTTCAAATGACCATTAGTATTGCTATAGACACAATGAACCTTTACTTAAATAGTAAAGCATGTCCTCAGCCAAACTAACTAGCCACTTTAAGAGACAGAGGAAGAGAGAACATAAGAGGGCCTAGAGTTTTCCTTCATTGAAAACCCTCAAATTCTCAAGTCAATCGAAGTGAACAAAGAGAATCCAGGGCTCTTAGAATGACTCTTAGGATCAGAGGCCAAGGTTAAGAATCTGTTTACTTGTGTGGTTTTGTGTTGTTTTTGTAGACATTTAGATGAGTTTTTATTGGAGTTGGTTTCTTATAATGGAATGCTCTAATGAGCTTGATCCTTAAAAAAAATGGCACATATAAGAAGAGTCCCCAATAAAGCAAGAAAGGTGATTGTTTTTAGAGGAAATGCTTTCCTAATAGGATTACTTTTCCTCATGGAGACGCCTAAGTGATCTAATTGACTATATCATATTATCTCTGCCTATGTTGCTATATAGCCAAATTGGACCGCATCACCTTCAATATAGCAACTGCTAAGTTTAGTTCTGCATTGAGCACATAATCGTTAATCATCAAATTTTGAAGCTTTTAATATCATACAAAATCTCTATGCACATGTTTGCTTTTGTCGAACTTTTTGATGCATATCATTATTCTTCTATTTCGTTATAAAAGAATAGATCTAATTAGATATTGTCATGAAGATATGTAGTTCTTCAAATTCTTTGTTATTTGCATTGGTTATTCACGCCTAGGAGATAAAATATTCAAGTGATTCTTTGGTTGATATTCAACCTAGCCAAATAGAAATATAATACTCCTTGACTCTCTACAGATACTAAAACTCACAAATCATATTTAATTTTAAACTTAAAAGGTCATTCTTTATCAAATTGCTTAAATCTTAAGCCAAAACAACATAAAGTTACTAATGTGATTAGCATGTTGAGAATCTTAAGAAAGTATTATAACAATTAAGTACAAAATAGATGTTCTTGCATTATAATTTTAGAACCCAATTTCAAAATAGATGAGACATGTTTAGCTTGTCCACTTTTAGATCATAATTTTGTTAAGTGATTGAATGCTTGAAAACTCAAAAATAACTGATTCAAGACATGATTTTAAGAGCAATTTGCATCGTTTAACGAAACATATAACCAATTCATAAAATATAAGAACAACCAAGATATATAGATCAAATTTTAGTTACATAAATAAATAAATTATTTTCTCTACGAGGGAAAATAAAAAGAGGTGAATCGGCATCAAGTTTATTGTGCACGTCTATTTTACTTTAATATAACATAAGTCTAATGCATATATTTATTTATTTAAAAACTACAATAAAAGTTTGCCCTTCCAATGAAAGCAACACTAACAAAGCTTGTCCTTCATTCAACACTCCAATCAACAGCTCAAAAGGTTCTTTAATTGTTTATTTTATTTCTAAATATATATGAAATGTTTTTCAAAACATACTTAGCGCATCTCTACTTCGGAGTGCAACACAAACCCCTGAATTGGACTCCTTTTTCTCTTTTTTTTTTAAGTTCATTATAATTAGGTGGCTTTGAGGCATTGACAAGATGGCAGCCATCTGCAAGTTAAGCAGGTCCAGACTGCAAAATATGCTGTAAAATTTTTCTTTCCAATTACATCATGGGCCCCAAATCTCTGCTATGGAGAAAAGTCCTTCCCAACGCTCCCCCTTCCAGCTTTATTTATATGACACCAAACTAGCTACGGTAGTCTTCATTCAGACAGCGTGAGAATGGCAGAAGCCACTAATTTGAATCTCTTGCTTCTACTCCTGCTCTGCATCTCCGCCGCGGAGGCCACCTCCGCCTCCTCCTCCTCCTCCTCCTCCAGCGACTTCATTCGCTCCTCCTGCGGCACCACCACCTACCCGGCTCTCTGCGTCAAGTGTCTCTCCGCCTACGCCTCCTCCGTCCGCCGCAGCCCCCGCCAGCTTGCCCGAGCCGCCCTCACCGTCAGCGCCAACAAGGCCCGGTCCGCCTCCACCTACGTCTCCCGCCTCTCGGCCGGCGGCGGCTCCAAGGCCATCAAGGACCGCGAGGCCGGCGCCGTCCAGGACTGCCTGGAGAACATGGCCGACAGCGTGGACCGGCTCCGTCAGTCGGCCCAGGAGCTGGGCCGGCTAGGCCGAGCCGGCTCGGCCGGGTTCATGTGGCACCTCAACAACGTCCAGACCTGGTGCAGCGCCGCCCTCACGGACGAGAACACTTGCTTGGATAGCCTCTCGCAGTATGGGTCTGGTGGTGCAAGGGATGCCATCAGGAAGAAGGTGGTCGAGGTAGCCCAGCTCACCAGCAATGCTCTGGCTCTCGTGAACGGCATCGGTCCAAAGTATTGAACCGGCTCGGTTGGCATGAGTGCGTCTTGCAAGAGTTGTGTTGCCGAAGAGCAAACTAATGTGTTGTTCTACTTGCTTTTGTTGTGTTGCCTTTGTTACTACTAGCTTAGTCGTCCCATTTCGGCTAGAAGATCGCAGTGAATGTTTGTTAGAAGAGTGTTTGTAAAATAGGAACAAAGTTCTAAAAGTTGCATTTCGTCAACATTATGTTAAATTTTTTCTCTCTCGCGGGCGAATCAATGTGAATGCATGAACTAGTAGTGTGTGTATTTGTCCACGGGGAGTTTTGACTGTTGAAGAGAGAAAGCTTGGTACGACTATGATAGGGGACAGGGTGAGGAGGTTCATTAAATATTCAAGCAAGAGAAGGTCAGCTTTTATTAATGTCAGTGCTCTTCCTTTACTACGTACGTTATTCGTTCAACTTAGGGACGGCTACCATTTCTAGCAAGATAAAAAATCCCGAATCAAACAGCGTAATAACGAGTAGATGGTCATTAATGACTAAACAAGGACTCAAAACTGTATCCTTGGTATCTATCTTATTCTAGTTAGTTTTAATATAATATATTTAAATTATATATATATATATATATATATATATATATATAATATTAAAACTTTAAAATAAATAAAATATATACTAAAAAATCTATAGCAAAAAACGTTTGAATCTTTCTATCTATTCTCTTCTTTCATGCAACCACTAAACATCAAAGCCAAAAGCTTTTTATTAGTATTTTTTTAAGCTTTTAATAAATTACAAATTTAATGAAATAATTTTATTTTTTTATATAAATGAATAAACGGGTGTTTAGTGGTACCCGTTTATCCGGTCAGGTATCCTCGTCCATGCTCCGTTAACTATAATGGCTTAACGTGATGGGAAATAAAAATATTTTTCCTAATAGGAATGGAACCGGTAGAGGTTGCCCGTACCACTCCCGAGCCATTGCCATCCCTAGTTCTACTACCAAGGCAGATCAGGTTGGGTATGGTCTTAATCATAGTTTTAAAAATTAGATCAAACTGATCGATCAAATTGATCCAACTGATAATCGATCATTAGTCCGATGCGATTTTATTATTAAGTTGACTTTTATATGATCAGGAAAAATTGAAAAAATCTATTGAATTGATTAGGTTCCAAAGAATCGATCCAATCCTGATTTTTAGAGTTTTAGTTTCATAAATGAAATTAAGATTATTTTTTAGATTTTTAATTTTTTAGTTGGATTGATATTTATATTTTATTATTTTTATATTATTAAATTAAAAATTAATTATGATATCATTCGATTCAATCAAATCGGTTTATTCGATCGAATCGATTAACCCACAACCCAAATATCAAGCCAATTTGTTATCTGTTTGGGTTTTTAAGACATTGGTCTTAATAATCTTTTTTTTTTGTTACAGGCGGGCGATCACACCACTCCGGGATGAGTCAAACCCGAAGTATCAGAATACATAATTTGCTGCAAAATAACGGGTAGGGGTCACCAGGATGCCATTTTCACTGACCAGAATGGCGAGCTACAGCCGAGGCAACCCAATCCGCTGCAGCGTTGGCTTTTCTATAGACATGACGGATCAAATGAGCATAAAGAGAAGCCTATATATCACTGATCAGAGGGATATAGGAAGAGCATAGATCAACATCCCGTCTAATCCTGTGGATGACCGTAAGAGAATCTCCCTCAATAACCATCCGATGAGAACATAAAATGCGAACAGTGTAGGTGATGCCAGCCCAAACAACCTGCAACTCTACCATAGGAACCGAAATATCAAGAGAGTCATGTCCATCAGCCGCAAGCAGCTCTACCTCAGGCCTCCTAATGATAAACCTAGAATCGGTAATACGGCCCGATACAGTACCATCGAAGTTTACTTTGACATGACCCGGAAGCTTAATAATCTTTGTTGGTCTTATATGGTTGGTTAGTTTCCATTTGCGGTAGTCCGGCTATGTTTATCCTTTCTCAAGTCAGGTAACGGATGCATGAGTCAGTTCACGCGGTTCCGGTTTGGAAGGAGCTCTAACAGGCCTAAGCCTCGACAAAGAGGATAGAGAGACAACCCTCTTCTCTCCCGTCTCGAACTGGCCAAAGCCAATTCATATTTTTTTCTCCTAGTACTTGGAAAGAGTGTGAACAAATGGGCGAGTGGGAGTGGCTATGTCCCATCCTCTCTGACCAATTTGCTGACAGATAATTAGAATAAAAGACTTCCGAACCGGCTCAGCCAGGAGTTCATACTTCATAGAGCAGCAGCTCGTCCTTATACTTGCATTACTACTCCCAAGAAATCAAAAGAGCTAGTTTGACTTTGTGTCGACTGGCGAGGGGATCACCACCCCATGGTACGCTTGCTTATATGCATTCGTGACTAATTCGCTGGCTTTTCGCTTTTTCTTTTGGATCGCTCTCCCCTCGCTCATTGCATGTTCATGGGGTCCAGTGCCAAGAAAAGCCACCGCAGTTCACGCCGGTTTGTTCTAACAATAATTGAAGGCCTCATAAAGGCTCTCCTCCTACCCATCGTGTTGCCACGCCCAAAGTTTGGCTTGGCCCAGCCTCAAAATTCGGTATTGAGGGAAGCCTAGGGAAGCATTTATTTAAAGAACGCATAAATGGTCCAGTTTCTCCACCTTCTCAACCTAACAACTCTCGGAGTGCTGTTTTGTTGTTTTATGGACGCAATCTGAGACTTCATGCGATGCTCATTGTCACCAAGATCCGAGATAGAAGCCACAATAATTAATATATTTATAAATTTTTTTATAAATATACAAAGCATTTCATATAATTTTATAATTTGACAATATAAAATTTTAATCGACAAATTTAAAAAATTTCTCAATCCAATATAAACATTCAGTTACAAAACCATTATCTAAAAACATTGTCTCAATAATTAATTAATAATAATTTTCTTCATTTTTCTTGCATACCTAAGCATTCTTTCAGCAATACCCAAGTAACTACTAAGCAAAATCTAAGAAAAAAATAATCATAAACTTTACAACCTAGTAAGTAATGATTAGCTATCTAGAAATATATCATAATATCAATATATAATTGCAATTGGTTAGTTCAAAACAAATAACCTATATCTTTTATGATCTTAATTCTCATTATATTATGTCATCGATCTAACCCTCGTTCTCATTGTTTCATGCCATCTAATACTGCTATTAGAATCATATTGCCAGTGTTTCAGTCCTATAGGTAGAGTATCAATCAAGGTATGGCACCCAAGGTCATAAGTACCACTAGTGTATAATTTTCATATGTACATTATCAACCATGTATATCTCCTAAGATCATGGGATTTTTTTAGTGTATAGCCCTGTTGGTAAGGTATGAATTGAGTATATCCCCTAAGGTCATGGGTTTTTACAATGTATAGCCCGACTAGTAGGGCATATAAGTCATCCAACATAATTAGGTTTAGAATCTTTAATTTAGTTTCATCATCCCTCATTAAATCTTATTCATGATCAATCTAACATCTTTATTAATTCACATGAGTAATAAATAATTAATATCAAGTGTAATCATAATAATCATGATCATATACAAACATACAATATTCATAAACTAAGGATTATAGGATAAAAAATATTTATTTATTTAAAAATATGATAACTTTTAAAAGTGGCCAATTACTAATTATCTGACAGACATAAATAAATCAACTATCTCAACTTAAAATTCCTCTTCCGAAGTTAATATATAATTTATGATAAATTAGTACTTATCCAAATTTATTCCTATTAATTTAAATCAATCTATCAATTTATAAGTTTTATTTCACCAGGCCTTAAGGTCTTCTTTTATGGTCAAACTAGAAATATCCATTATCGGGTAATTCTAGGCATGTTCTACATTCCTAGATTAGAATTTAATATTAGATTGGTCAATTATTAATTCATTTAACCCTTCTTTAAATGTCATTCTCTATGAATTTGTTCTTAAAATGGTTTAATTGAATTATTTATTTTTAGAATAATTAACTTGTAATAGTTATTTTAGGTTTATTTCTAATTTTAAATCTTTAAAGATATGAATGCCATTTAATTAGGGATAACTGTTAAACTATTTAAAATGGACTCACCATTTTTGAAAAGATGGTTTGGTGGGGCATTTTATTGAATTAGATGGGCAAAAAGGTCAATTGAAAGACAATGGACGCACGCCTATAGATTAGGAATTCTTAATAAGGGACATGAGTGGCATTTAGATCAATGGAGAGGACATTTGAGCCTTTTAAAACCTAAAAAAGCTTCCGCACCAATGGTTCTGAGGGCATATGCATGTTCTTTGGACTTAATTGGAGGTACAAGTGGGTCTTTTACAACCCAAGAGCATGCACATCAATAGTTTTAAGCAGTGTTTTAAAAATTGGATTGGATCGATCGATCCAACCGATTCAATCAGGAACCGATCATCAGTTCGGTTCGATTTATTATTAAAATTAACTTTTATATGACTCGGTAAAAACTGAAAAAACCCATTGAACCGATCGGGTTTCAACTGGTCCAACCTGATTTTAGATTTTTTTTAAATTTTTCATTTGAATTGTATTTATATTTTATTATTTTATATTATGAAATTAAAATTTAATTATAATATTATTCGATCCAATCAAATTGGTTTAAATCCAGTCGAACCGTTTGATCCACGACCCAAATGTTAAGCCGATTCGTTGTCCAATCCGACTTTCAAAATATTGGTTTTAAGAGTTTATGCCCTTGTTTCCTTGGCTTGAGAGATATGGCATTAACTTTTGGAGCTCAAAACTTGAGAATTAATACGCACGGGGTTTGGCAATATATTGGGGCATGCAGGTCATTTGGCCAAATATATAAAGTGTGAACGAGTGCGAGCGTCAAAGTAAACTTCTCTAGCAATTGACACACAATATTAATCTATAAGCGGTTGTTCATTAAGCATATGCGTGCATGGTAGATATTTCTCCACTAGTTGCTATCTTTAAAGAAGAATTCAATTCAATAGCTACATTAGTCCCATTGCCCGCTCTTGCCATTGGTCCTGTAGCATATCAAAGCTACAAAAAGCTAGACGAACCTGGCAAAAGCGAAAGGAGTTATGAAAGGTGATGCCCATGTGAATGAGTTGGTCTTCGATGAAAAGATTTCTACAAAGTTCGATGGTAGCACATGGAGGCAGTGCATGCACTCTCCTGCAGCACCTACTGGAAGGCGGTTTTAAAGTGCTCGCTCTACTGCGGAGCTTCAAACGATTTGTTTGCTTAAAGAGAATTTTTATAATGCCATTCCTTTTAGATTAACTAAAGACTTATATGAACATATCGTAGATTAATAACTATAGTTCCTGAAAAAAAAAATTTCATTGAACATTGATGACGCTCGATCACCTCTCCTAGACGTCGGGAACGGAGGTGCTTCTCGAATACTCACTTCGTCGGGGTGCCTGCAAAGAAGTTCCGGGACCGGAGGGGGTCTCCGGCGGGACCCTCCGACGGCCAAGTTAGTGACTGAGGTCACAGCTGAAGAAGAGCTCGAGTGAGCCCTATTTTTTGTGTGGAAAAGAGGGATCTCCGAGATGAGGAATCCCTTTGAGAGTTGAGATGGCGATTTTGGGGGTTATCGCGCATACTGCCTGGTGAGTGGATTCACCTTTTTATAGGGGTTGACCCTGGTATGATCACGTGGGATTGCGTGAGTCAGAAGATCTGCAGAGCCCTTGCGTGAATCTGGGCTGGTTGGTGGTTACGTCCCATCAGCAGTGGGGCTGTTGGGCGGTGTGCATCAGAGATGGCGCCCTGAACTGATAGGGCCATGCTGGGGCTGATCTGGTGGGAACGGGAGACGCCGGGGCCGAGTCGGGCCGGCCGGGAATGGCCTTGGCCGACTCGGCGGGACTGGAGATGCCAGGGCCAAGTCGGGCCGACCGGGGATGGCCTTGGCCGACTCGGCGGGATAGGAGATGCGGAGGAAGTGTTGGGGCCGACTTGCTTGGAGAAGTAGGGGCCGGCTGGGAAGATGCCGGCGCCGCCTGGAAGGTGCCGAGGCCACCTGGGAGGATGCCGGTGCCGCCTGGGAGGATGTCGGTGCCACCTGGGAGGATGCCGGGGCTGCCTGGCTTGGAGGTGTAGGGGGCCAGCTAGGAAGTTGCCAGGCCGCTTGTGAAGGCGCCGGGGCCGGCTGGGAACCGGAGCCGCCTGGGAGATGCCGGGGCCGCCTGGAAAGCGTCGGGGTCGCCTGGGAGGATGCCGGGGCCGCCTGGCTTTGAAATGTAGGGGCCGGCTAGGAAGTTGCCGAGCCGCTTGTGAAGGCGCCGAGGCCGGCTAGGAAGTGCCGGGGCCGGCTAGGAACCGGGGCTGCCTGGGAGATGCCGGGGCCGCCTGGGAAGCACCGGGCTGCCTGGGAGGATGCCGGGGCCGCCTGGGAGGTGCCGGGTCGACTTGCTTGGAGAAGTATGGGCCGCCTGGGAATATGCCGGGGCCGCCTAGCTTGGACACGCCGGGTCCGGCTGGAAACATGCTGGGGCCGCCTGGCTTGGAGTAGGGGCCGGCTAGGGAGATGCCGGTGCCGCCTTGGAGGATGCCGGGGCAGGCTTAGCTTGGACACGCCGGGGCCGGCTGGGAAGTGCCGGGGCCGGCTGGGAAGCGCCGTGGCCGCCGAGCTTGGAGACGCAGGGGGCCGGCTAGGAAGATGCCGGGGCCGCCTGGGAGGTGCCGGGGCCGGCTAAGAAGTTGCCGGGCCGACTTGGTTGGAGAAGTGGGGGCCGCCTGGGAAGATGCCGGTGCCGCCTGGGTGGATGCCGAGGCCACATGGGAGGTGCCGGGCCGACTTGCTTGAAGAAGTAGAGGCTGCCTGGGAAGATGCCGGGGCCGCCTAGCTTGGACACGCCGGGGCCAGCTGGGAACATGTCGGGGCCGCCTGGGAGGATGCCGGGGCCGCCTGGCTTGGAGTAGGGGCCGGCTAGGGAGATGCCGGTGCCGCCTTGGAAGATGCCGGGGCAGGCTTAGCTTGGACGCCGGGGCCGGCTGGGAAGTGCCGGGGCCTGCTGGGAAGCGCCGTGGCCGCCGAGCTTGGAGACGCAGGGGGCCGGCTAGGAAGATGCCGGGCCGCTTGGCTTGGATGTGTAGGGGGCCGGCTAGGAAGTTGTCGGGCCGCTTGTAAAGGCGCCGGGACCGGCTAGGAAGTGCTGGGGCTGGCTGGGAACCGGGGCCGCCTGGGAGATGCTGGGGCCGCCTGGGAAGCGCCGGGGCCGCCGGTCTTGGAGCCGTCGGGTGTCGGCCTTTGGGGCCATCGGTCTTGGAGGTGTCGGCCTTTGGGGCCGTCGGTCGTTGGGTGTCGGCCTTTGGGGCCGTCGGTCTTGGAGCTGTCGGCCTTTGGGGCCATCGGTCTTGGAGCCGTCGGCCTTTGGGGCCATCGGTCTTAGAGGTGTCGGCCTTTGGGGCCGTCGGTCTTGGAGCCGTCGGACTTAGGGTCGTCGGTCTTGGAGCCATCGGCCTTTGGGGCCGTCGGTCTTGGAGATGTCCAAAAAAAAATTTATTCTCCATGGGGTCAACTGGCTCCATCAAATGCCCCCCACACTCCTTGAGCTTGCGTGCCCTGCATCAGCTAAGCCAAAGGAGTATAGAACTTCAAGAAATTTTTTGGAGGCAAATTGATTACCTCACGCCTGCCACTGAAAGCAGCGTACGCTAACTTTTTGGGGGAACGCTCGTCAGTTAGCCGTTGAGGCAAGGATGAAGCCGATGAGGCCTTTTGAACCCCAGAGGGTGACCAGAGGGCGCTTGGGCTAGGCTCAGGTGCCTTTTTCTTCAAAGAAATTGGTCTCCTTCTGCAGGGTTGATCTGCCCCTCCAGGAATCTCTGTTGATTGGAATCTGCAGGTCTTGAGCTTGAGTGTGCCGACACGGAGCCGGTCTTGGGTGCCGACGCGGAGGCCGGTCTTTGGTGCCGATGCAGAGTCAGTCTTTGGTGCCGATGCGGGGTCGGTCTTTGTTGCCGACGCGGAGTCGGTCTTTGGTGGTTTTCTGTAACGCATTCAGATACTAATGAAAAGAAACTTTTCTCAGTGTAGTATACTTAGCTTTTTTGCAGCTGTTTGCCTTCGCGGGTCTTTGGTGCCGACGCGGAGTCGGTCTTTGTCGCCGATGCGGAGTCGGTCTTTGGTGCCGACACGGAGTTGGTCTTTGGTGCCGACGCGGAGTCGGTCTTGGTGCCGACGCGGAGTCGGTCTTTGTTGCCGACGCAGAGTCTGTCTTTGGTGCCGACGCGGAGTCGGTCTTGGTGCCGATGCGGAGTCGGTCTTTGTTGCCGACGCAGAGTCGGTCTTTGTGCCGACGTGGAGTCGGTCCTGGTGCCGACGCGGAGTCGGTCTTTGGTGCCGACGTGGAGTCGGTCTTTGTTGCCGACGCGGAGTTGGTCTTTGTCGCCGACGCGGAGTCGGTCTTTGGTGCCGACGCGGAGTCGGTCTTTGGTGCCGACGCGGAGTCGGTCTTTGTTGCTGACGCGGAGTCGGTCTTTGGTGCCAATGCAGAGTCGGTCTTCGGTGCCGACGCAAAGTCGGTCTTTGGTGCCGACGTGGAGCCGGTCTCTGGTGCCGACGCGGAGTCGGTCTTTGTTACCGACACGGAGTCAGTCTTTTGTGCCGACGCGGAGTCGGTCTTGGTGTCGACGCGGAGTCGATCTTGTTGCCGACATGGAGCCGGTCTCTACCTAAGAAATATACTCATCCCAAGAGCGTGATAAAACAAGGATATTCTGAATAATACTTTATTAAAGAATCAGCAAGCTACTGACAATACCGTCCACGTTCTGAATGCGGGGGAGAAGCTTCCCATCTTGATGCCAGCTTGCTTCCTTCCATCGGCTCCTCGAGCTGCTGCTCGCCCTCATGAGATCATGCTATTGTTCCTTCCGTTGGGGCATTGTTGATGCAAATCTGAGGTGCTGGAGGTGGCGATGTAAGAGGCTTGGGGTGCCGCTGAGTGGCCCCCGAGCGTTGCTTCTGCAGTTCATGAACTGCTACTTTCAAAGCTCGATCTTGTCGGGGCCGTGATTGGGGGACCGCGGCTGCTTGGGGGGCTCGTAGTGAGGCTTCCTAGGGGAAGCTGGGCATTGGCCGGTCTCGCGCCGACCAGCCTCCCGCCGAGGAGAGCCTTCTCTTGCCGACTGTTGACTGGCGAGGGGAGCAGTCTGATGCTAGGTGGCCACGGACTATTGTTGCTGGAGCCCGTGGACCATGGCGATGAGATTCTGGACTTGCTGGGAGAGGGTTGCCAGCTGCTCCGCTGTTTGGACAGCGGCGTCCGGCGGCGGGCCGGCAACCGGAGGGTTGGTAGCAGGGGGATTGGCCTCCTGCTATCTAGTCGGCAGGGGAAACCCCGCTGGGTGGCTGACGGAGGCATCCTGAGCTTGCGTCACCACCATGGCTTCTTGAAGAGAAGAGGGGAGAGAGATGTAGCTCAGTGAGAATGTTCGCTACTTTTTCTTATCCCCCTACCTAGCGTGCCAATCTGATGATGCTCGATCACCTCTCTTGGATGACGGGAACGGAGGTGCTTCTCAAATCCTCGCTTCGTTGGGGTGCCTGCAAAGAAGTCCTAGGACCGGAGGGGGTCTCCGACGGGACCCTCCGACGGCCAAGTTAGTGACTGAGGTCACAGCTGAAGAAGGGCTCGAGTGAGCACTGTTTTTTGTGTGGAAAAGAGGGATCTCCGAGAGGAGGAATCCCTTTGAGAGTTGAGAAGGCGATTTTGGGGGTTATCGCGCATACCTGCCTGGTGAGTGGATTCACCTTTTTATAGGGGTTGACCCTGGTATGATCACGTGGGATTACGTGAGTCAGAAGATCTGCAGAGCCCTTGTGTGAATCTGGGCTGGTTGGTGGGTTACGTCCCATCAGCAGCAGGGCTGTTGGGCGGTGCGCGTCAGAGATGGCGCCCTGAACTGATAGGGCCATGCTGGGGCTGATCTGGTGGGAACGGGAGATGCCGGGGCCGAGTCGGGCTGGCCGGGAATGGCCTTGGCCGACTCGGCGGGACTGGAGATGCCGGGGCTGAGTCGGGCCGGCCGGGGAGGGCCTTGGCCGACTCGGCGGGACATGAGACGCGGAGGAAGTGTCGGGGCTGACTTGCTTGGAGAAGTAGGGGCCGGCTGGGAAGATGTCGGGGCCGCCTGGGAGGTGTCGGGGACACTTGGGAGGATGCCGGTGCCGCCTGGGAGGATGCCAGGGCCGCCTAGCTTGGAGGTGTAGGGGGCCGGCTAGGAAGTTGCCGGGCCGCTTGTGAAGGAGCCGGGGCCGGCTAGGAAGTGTCAGGGCCGGCTAGGAACCGGGGCCGCCTGGAAAGTGCTGGGGCCGCCTGGGAGGATGCCGGGGCTGCCTGGCATGGAGGTGTAGGGGGCCAGCTAGGAAGTTGCCGGGCCGCTTGTGAAGGCGCCGGGGTCGGCTATGAAGTGTCGTGGCCGGCTGGGAATCGGGGCCGCCTGGAAAGCGCCGGGGCCGCCTTGGAGGATGCCGGGGCTGCCTGGGAGGTGCCGGGCCGACTTGCTTGAAGAAGTAGGGGCCGCCTGGGAAGATGCCGGGGCCGCCTAGCTTGGACACGCCAGGGCCGGCTGGGAACATGCCGGGGCTGCCTGGGAGGATGCCGGGGCCGCCTGCTTGGAGTAGGGGCCGGCTAGGGAGATGCCGGTGCCGCCTTGGAGGATGCCGGGGCAGGCTTAGCTTGGACACGCAGGGGCCGGCTGGGAAGTGCCGGGGCCGGCTGGGAAGCGCCGTGGCCGCCGAGCTTGGAGACGCAGGGGGCCGGCTAGGAAGATGCCGGGGCCGCCTGGGAGGTGCCGGGGCCGGCTAAGAAGTTGCCGGGCCGACTTGGTTGGAGAAGTGGGGGCCGCCTGGGAAGATGCTGGTGCCACCTTGGTGGATGCCGGGGCCGCCTGGGAGGTGCCGGGCCGACTGCTTGGAGAAGTAGGGCCGCCTGGAAAGATGCCGGGGCCGCCTAGCTTGGACACGCCGGGGCCGGCTGGGAACATGCCGGGGCCACCTGGGAGGATGCCGGGGCCGCCTGGCTTGGAGTAGGGGCCGGCTAGGGAGATGTCGGTGCCGCCTTGGAGGATGCCGGTGCAGGCTTAGCTTGGACACGCCGGGGCCGACTGGGAAGCGCCGGGGTCGGCTGGGAAGCGTCGTGGCCGCCGAGCTTGGAGACGCAGGAGGCCGGCTAGAAAGATGCCGGGGCCGCCTGGGAGGTGCTGGGGCCAGCTAAGAAGTTGCCGTGCCACTTGGCTTGGAGGTGTAGGGGGCCGGCTAGGAAGTTGCCGGGCCGCTTGTGAAGGCACCGGGGCTGGCTAGGAAGTGCCGGGGCCGGCTGGGAACCGGGGCCGGCTGGGAGATGCCGGGGCCGCCTGGGAAGTGCCGGGGCCGCCGGTCTTGGAGCCGTGGGGTGTCGGCCTTTGGGGCCATCGGTCTTGGAGGTGTCGGCCTTTGGGGCCGTCGGTCGTCGGGTGTCGGCCTTTGGGGCCGTCGGTTTTGGAGCCGTCGGCCTTTGGGGCCGTCGGGTGTCAGCCTTTGGGGCCGTCGGTCTTGGAGCTGTCCGCTTTTGGGGCCGTCAGTCTTGGAGCCGTCGGCCTTTGGGGCCGTCGGTCTTGGAGCCGTCGGACTTGGGGCCGTCGGTCTTGGAGCCGTCGGACTTGGGTCCGTCGGTCTTGGAGATGTCCAAAAATATTTTTATTCTTCATGGGGTCAACTGGCTCCATCAAACATCATTATGTTGATCTTCGAATTTGGCCTTCCATATGATAACTAAGGAGGAATGCTTTAACTCATCTGAACGGCAGTCCTATGCTGCCAGCTCAATTTCCTGTACTTAAAGAAGAGCATTAGGAATCTTTAAATTTCCTTCAAAAGAAACCCTCTGGTGCTCAAGTTAGCCAATGGAGATTCTCTAAACTCTCTAGACGAGGGCTCCAAAATGTAAGTATTATGTCTAAATTCTCTTTACTTGTGTGATGTAGGATTGTTATTATAGATATCTCGATAAAACAGTGTTGGAATTGGACTCTTCTTTAAATATATATAGAATATTTGGAATGGAGAAGATCTTCGAATTGATTAGCTAGATCTTCCTTGGATCAATTCAACGTTATGGATTAGGATGGAATCCTAGGGGAGTCTGCAAAATCTTTGAAATAAGGAGGTGGGATAACCAATTGGAAGATTGGCTACATCATAGTTTGTTGTTTGTTAGGCATTGCCGTGGACTCCCAATCGATCTATCACTTCTTCCTTTTGCCATGTCAGCAATCTAAATCAATTCAAACCACATAATTAGTTACTCGAGAGTTGAGCTTACTTTTACTTAAGTCATGAAAGTGGCTCATCTGATGCTTCAACTAATCTTTATTTTGGTTTGCTAACTTCTTCTTAGGTGACTTTGCCATAATTTCTATGGTTTCATTCTCTAACTATTTAATGGATTCCTTGGCCAAGTTGTTCTACAGCTTATCTTTCAAAATGTCCATAGAAGAGTCATGAAGGAACCGAGCTATTTTGTAATAGCTCAATGTTGACCATTGGTACCTTTTGTCATGTCAATGTTTTCAATCTAAAGAATATCATCAAATTTAGACGAGCTATCAGATAGCGATCAATGATTAGGATGATTTGATGATCAAAGAGTTGTTAGCCAATGTCATCATCCATTTGCCATGATTATTTTGCGATCATTAAACAAATCTTAAAGGAAAAGATAAAGATATAGTCAAGCTGCTACTACTTTTCGAAGTACTACCTCATCTTTCGTGTATTAATTAAACTCGATTGACACTTAGTGGTAGTGCACTTAAAGCCTTACCATTATGGTTTCTTGAGAAGTGATGCTACATGGTTACTATCCATTTGATAAGGGCAAGCACTATGATAATGAGCTCAATTCCTATGCCTCATTATTCTCTCCCCCTGACTATATGAGGGCGGGGGGAGGGCTTTGATCATTTTACTTTCTTTGCTTAAGAGGTGAAACTCTATCCAACTCTTCAAAGCTTATTTGGTCAAAAACCTCCAAGGTCTATAGCTCGATTCCTCCTTTTCCTTCCTTTCTTAGCTCTAGGATATGTGCATCTTCTTTCTTGTAAGTTAATTTAGTATATCCAAACCCTCATCTTTTGGTTTGAAATAAGTCAAAGCCTCGTTCGAGGAGGTCAATCTTCTAACCATGATTAACCTAATGAGAATTCATCAATAATTCTTTATTCTAAAGCCATATCACCTGTCTGCTCCTGATCTAAAAGATAGGGCCTCTGACCCTAAGGAGGGTCAACTTTGTCAATAGGAAGACTCTCATGAGGTAGGGCTTTATTTTTCTATTCTTTCTTTTGTGGCTAACCTCTTGTAGCCTTACCATATTACTTTAGCCCAAATGTTACTTGATTCATGGCACAAAATCACAGGTTTCTTGGTTGTAGTCTTTCAACTTGGATCAAGCCTTATCTTGGGTTCATTGCAAGCTATTTTCACTATTAAGCTTCACCCTTATGAAGAGGGATGACTTTACCTTTCAACTCAAAGGGGTAGAAGGATTTTTATAGTTAACCCTTCTTCCATGTATAGGTAGAAGAGTAGATATTTCTTTGTTACTTGAGCTAATGGCTCTTGGTCATTTAACATGGCCTGCAGGGATCCTAATTTGAAGCCAAACCAAGTCCTAAACCCCTCCTCCAGGTAAGTGAAGGTGACTGAATTGATGGATTAGGGCTGTGCCGATGCAATCAAACACAAACAGCAAAAGGAATACAATTTACATTTTATTTTCTCATTATTTGCATGATTTTGGATCAGGTTTAATGTTTTGATAAATTTAACATTAAAATCTTACCTGGTTATATTAAAATCTTCAACTGGATCAAAAATCCTAATGGATCTTTAGGTTATGTACTGGAGCCATTCATGCATTCGGCCTTTACATGTATCCACGCAGGGTTGATATTCCTCTACAGTGGGTAGATCATTGAGTGCTAGTTTCTTGCAGATCTTCTCTGGTGAAGATGGTGAAGCAAATCCTTTGCTTAATTGCCAAGAAGACACATAACCTTCTTTCTTTCAAAAATCACTCTCATGATTTGTTTCTTCTCATCTCATTTTTTTTATTTTTAAGGCTACATCCCCTCCCTATTTATAGATGGAAGAAGGGGATAGAAGGGGCAGTTAGATGGAGGGATGAGAATGCTTGGATGCATATCTATATGCAACAAATTTGAAGATTAAATCTTTAAATCACGATGTTTTAAGAGAGAGAGGCTATGGGAATTTATCTGCATGCTTGATCTAGATGGGGTGAGTGTCTCTAAATATTCTTTCTCCTAGTGCATGGGTTCGAACCCCCATATCAATATATTTTTTATTAAATGCTTATTTTATTAGTTCAAAACAAAAATATTTTCATCCAAGGAAACTAAACCCAAAAATATATTTGAGAGAGAAGAGAGTCCCGATGTACTACAACTAATCAGGCCTAGTTGCTAAAAATAGCAATCCATCTTCAAGGAATTTGATCCAAAACATTAATCAAATTAATGTAAGGATCAATGTGAGGAGTTCAGCCCTTATTGCATATGATCCCATATGTTTCAACCTATTTGGTAATGAGAATAATCCTTAATTAGCATTACGGTTACACCGAAACTCCTTTCGATGGGTCGAAACAATTTTGACGCTACTCAAACTTGGAATCAACGATCCCAATCGATTCCAGTGAGCTTTTCACTATCCACCAGTGACATCTAGCAACATGTAGTAGCAAGCCAGTAGGTTGGAAGAAAGAATCCTAAATATAATTTTTATGTAGTATAATCCTTCTATCAAGAGTCCCGATAGGGTACTAGGTTAAGGATAACTCGTCAAACCCTCAGCACCCGTCATATGCAATATTTATTTAACTTGAGTTTAACTTATGATTACTCATGAAAACTCTTTTCATATCATCTATCGTGGCCATAGATTTATGAACATAGTCTCCTAAATAGCATAGGACTTCTTTCTTTCTACTAAGACTGATAGATCTCTAACGAATACTTCCTACTCTTATATTAAGATTTCTGCAGCCAACATACATAACAAGTCCCTTGATGCCTAAGAGGTTAAAAGTCATATGTAGTTAAACTATATTAACCCTAATGTGAATATCCAAAGTACCATAGGTAGAGGACCACTTACACTACTACATTTTCAAGAAGTCATCGACGAGTGAGTAGATATCCTACTAACTTCTCGTATGGTTACGCTCGGTACCGATGTCTTACATCTATCAGCATTCTTACCCTGATAACTCATACCACATACAAGAGACTCGTATCTAGGCAATCCATGCTCCAATCTGATCGGATCGATCATCATTCCCGTGATTGATCAATTGATTGAAAGCATTTTAGGAGTTAATATTATGATATGTGTTTCCAAATTTTAACTCTTAAAAATACATATCGTTGACCATCAATCTCATGGACAATATATGATACATCAATATATATGAAAAAAATTGCCTAATAAAATTTATTTATTAATGACGGTGATTATGTACAAAATAAGTTCTAGATAAAATACAATATATAAGCCAACAATTGGCTTTATAGGGCACTCATCTAACAGTAAGATCAGGCTCTTCACTAGCTATGCGAGGCCAAACCCTAACAATTATAGATCTTCTATCTAAGGCAGATTTGGGCTCAATCTAGGCATTGAAGGTGTAATCTTTTCTTTTGTTTTTCTCTTTCTTTGATTACTAACCAGGCTGATGTTCTTTGTTTTTGTAAATATGCCTTGATTTAAGAGTCTCCTACAGGCACTCAGGCACAAGAAGGCTGAGGTTGGATCTTTAGTGGCCCTAATTATTTCTAAGGAAGGTTTCTTTTGCTTTGACTCATCGCATTGCTAGAGCTTTATCTAGGTGCTCAAACAAACATCTTCGGGATCTTGAGGTGATCTCTAGCACATTGCATGGGTCTCCTTACTGATAATCGATGGCCAAGAAGCCTATCAAGCCCAAGGAAGTGCCACCTTTGAGCGCCATTCCTAAGGAGGAGATGGGCGAGGTGCTCAACATGTCGAATGCCTTTGAGGTTCCACCCCTTGAAGTTCTTGCTCCTCCCACCACCACCGCTGCTTCAGGTGGTTAAGAAGAAGCTCTCTTTCTCTATCTTTAGTCTATGTTACTAAGAGGAACAAAATTTGATGCGATTCTATTTGGTTTGGTCAAACCAAATATCAATGACTTTACATAACCTATCTATCCATAGACACTGACTTCTATTCATGAAAGTCAAATAGTGCACTAGCTTGCAATTTTGCTCGCTAGATCTTTCAGGTAGGGTTCTTGCCCATTTTCACTTCCTATGATATATTTTAGTTTGATTTTGTAACTTAACATTTGGTTGGTTGTTGATCCAATTATTAATTTTGATGATAAACAAAACTATTTGAGTATAACTCATGAAATTACTAATGATTTTGATTAAATGTTTCAGTTTATAACTTGTTTAAATGATCAAAATCTTGAGAGAAATCAAGTTCGGAGCTCAATTCCAATGTCAAGGTAAGATTGCAGATATTAGAGCTGACACCTAGAATCACATAGTCGACTCTGAAAAACGGCACGGACTAGAGTCGACACCTGGAACCTGTAGAGTCGACTCCAACAGAAAAACAGAAAGATGGTTTTTTGGGTCTCAAGTTAGAGTCGACCCCAGAAAAGTTAGAGTCGACTCCAGAAACAAAATGTGTCGACTCCAGAAAAGTTAGAGCAGACTCCAAATCGGGCTGTTTGGGGATTTCAAGTTAGAGTCGACCCCAGAAAAGTCAGAGCCGACTCCAGATTGTCAGAATCGACTTTCAGATGTGTCAGAACGTCTCTAAACCTACTTTTTACTTTAAATCTCAATGACTATTACCTTATTTGTTCTTAATTTTTTTTTCACTTTGATTCTAACGGATAGTTTTCATCTATTCTTAGTATTGAAAGGATCTATAAAAGGATGATGAATATGACCGTTTAGAAAGAGAGAAAAACAAGAAAATAGAGAAGAAAAAGGAGAGAAAAATCTAAGAGAAAATCAGAGGAAAAATCAAAGGAAAAATTGTATTGATTCCCTGAAAGAAAAGAGAGAAATTCCAAATCTTCACACTTTCATTTTGAGGAGATTTCCAAGTTTGAAGAAGCAAACGAGCAATCCCTAGTTCCTGTTCTTCAACTGTTCTTCCGAGCTTCAAGAGAATACTCAAGGAAGATCCATTCAAAAGCAAGAAAGAGAAGAAGAATCAAGCCATAGAAATATGCAAATCAGGCTTTTATTTCTATCTCTTTGTTTGATTAGTTAACTTATCTTATTTTCTCATTTAAGGAGAAGTTATTGTATCAAACATTCTTATTCTTCTTGTGAACTGAGTCAATCAGGTGATTGAATCAGTTGAGGTTGTTTGCCTTGTGCAAGTAGTTGCTTGTGTGTAAGGTTTTGTGTTGGTGAACCTTGAAAACCAGCTGGGTTCATTGTGTGCCCGGGAAAATAACAAGTTTGAGTTGTGATCTTGTGAAACAACTCTGCTATAATCAAGGTTGATTATAGTGTGGACCCAAGAGGTACTTGGGAGTGGACGTAGGTGTAGATACACCGAACCACTATAAAATTTCAGTGTTTGCCGTGCTTGTCTCTTTGTCTCTTCCTCTTCATCTTCTCCTTGCATATTCTGTCTTAACTATTGCATATCTGTAATTTATTTTAAGTTGGAGGTTTTACTTCAAAAGTGTTTAAAATTTTGAAAAGACCCAATTCACACCCCCCCTCCCTCTTGGGTTGCTATCTGGGACAACATTGGTTTTATAAGGCCTCCATAAGGTTTTTGTAACAACAAGGAACCTCAACATCCAAGCTAGGCTAGTTGAGGAGCTCACCGCTGCCATGGAGGGGAAGAACACTATGTTAACAATGCTTTAATTTCAAGTGGAGGACTTCAATTGGAAGATTGTCAATGAGAACCCTCCACTGCCAATGACAAATATTTTGTGGATAAGCTTCACGACACTATCAAGGAGAATGATAAAAAGATTTTTGACCAAGATTAGCAAACCAATGAGTAGGCTTCGTGGATTTCTATCCAAGAGTTTTGGATTTTTGAATTGGAAAGGATATTGAAGAAGAGAAAGAGAAAGATGGATGAGCTAATAAAGGAGCAAGACAACCTTCACCTTGAACTCTCCTAGGCTTCAACTTAGGTTATACCCTCATTTAAGGAGTTAGTAGATTACCAAGAAAAGCTAAATAATTATATCGTTGATTCCTACAAAATGGGCTATAAGTACAAGAAGAAGAGAATCCAAGAGGCCTTCCCCATCCTTGACTTGGATGCATTTGAGCCCATGGAAGAGGAGAGAGAAGAGAAGGTCATTGCCAAGGAAAATCATACCAAGGCCATTCTTATTGAGAAAGTTCCTACCAAGGTGGCTTTGACTAAGGTAGTCCAACTGAAGCAACTCTGACTGAGGTAGCTGTTATTGTCCCTATTGAAGCCACTCCTTTCTTGCCAAAGAAGGGCCTGCAACAAATGAGGTTGTAGACATTCTTTCCATAGATACGTAGGAATTGGATGGTCTTGGACGATGTCTAAGGGGTTGAAGATGCTGCACTACATCGACTATTGCTGCGTATCAACTATTGGATGCAGGTGACAATCTAAGACAAGCATCAAATATTAGGCAAGTTCATAGCTTTTGATCACCACATGAACCTTGCCTTCAGTAATTGAAAAAGTTTCTTGAACTTCATGCTTTAGGTTCAACGCCAATTCTTTGACCTATCAAAGTTGTAACTTTTTGGCTTCACATCTTGTAGTTTGGCTTTAGCCAATTTTATAACTGGCCTTAGGTCCTATATTTTATACCATCCATGGCTAGAAGAATAGATGTAATGGATTTCCTTTAATAATGAAGTATCTTTTTCTTTTATGATTGTCTTTTTTACAATTTTTCTTTAGCAAGTCAGACCATTTTTTTTTACTTGCAAATCAGTCGCCTCCAAGATATAGATTTCATGATCTAATGAACCCTTGATCAAGTTAGGGAATTTTCTTAAAGTCTAATAGATCAGCTCATGGCTTTATTTGTTTGTAGAGCTTTTAGATAGTTCAATTGATTTAGATTAGTTCACTATGTCGAACATTGATTCTTTGAAATTTTTCTATGTGTGTTAAGTTGGATCTATGTTCCTGTTCTTCAACTCATTGAGGGCAACCTTTGTAGTTCAGCCTCTAGGTCTTGTGGTAGGTCGATCTCCTTAGGATCTGATCTCATATTTTTCAATCTTTAGCCTAAGTCTCTCAAGTCAGTTTTTTAGCCTAAGTCTCTTAGGTTGGTGCTTAAATTATGTGCCTTATAGAGTATCTTTTATGATTAAGTTATAGTTCATGTTTAATTGATCTAATTTTTTGAGGCTACCTTCTATCCTTCAATTGATTTATCCTTTACGAATCAAATTTGAGGAGCATCAATCAGAATTGGAACCAATCCAAGTTTTGTTTAGTAGAATTCCCAATGGCTATTGACTAATTAATCAGGTTGGGTGATGCCATACCTTCATTGAGCCTAATATCGTTAGGTCTTAGGTTAGTCTTAGGAAATCATTTGTTTGTTAGTTATGCTGAGATTGTTCTCAAGGATCGATTTTAAGAAAGCAAACTTTATAGTCAAGCTAGAATTAAGTATTCAAACTCTGGTGAAAAGTAAGCCTCCCTTCTTTATTTTTCATTGCATAAAAAGGAATTATGTAATAAGAAACTAATGCCATGAAAGGCGGCTTATTAAAAATACAACTTAAGATTCTTAAAAGTCCAATTGTGGGCGATAGGTTAGCCATCAAGTTTTTCTAATCCATATTTTTTGCTGAACTTTGTCCACTACTTAATATGAATCCTCTTTATTTTGAGTTAGTTGGCCTTCCTTGTTGGCTCAACTTAGTCCTATAATCTTCCTCAGCACTAGGTTCCTAGTGAAAATTGCCGCCCCTTAACTTAGGAGTTATGGTATTGGCCGTCCTTGATAATAGGTTACCATTCAGACTTGTGAATTTTCCTTAGCTTCCTTTACAAGATTGAGATTAGCATGAAGATCATCAGTGTTGCCATGTTCTCTAAAAATGTTGAGTCAATAGCTTGGCATGCCAATCTTCACTAGAGCCACTACATCAAATCGAAGGATAGATTGAATGGGGTCTCTCTAGCTGGCATCTGGCTTGTTGTTCAGTATGCCCAAAGAATGCTAAGAAGTTTGTTTGTTCAAAATCCTTAGGTCCAATCTAGTCGAGTCTTTAAGGCTTTAGGATAGTTTAGTTGGTAACCTTAGCTTGTCCTTGTCTGAGGATGGGCAACCAAGGAAAATAATGATCAATGTTCAGCTCTTAGCAAAACTCTTTGAATTGAGCATTATTGAACTATTTAGTATCATTGGTGATGAGAATCTTTGTAATTTTGAACCAACAATCATAGTCTTCCACATAAAGTTGCGAATATTCCACTCCATAATTTGAGCTAAGGGATCAACTTTGACCCATTAGTAGTAATTGAGTACAACTATTAAGAACTCTTATTGTCTTTGAGCTAAGGAAAATGATATGAAGATGATCATTTCCAATTATGCAAAAGGCCACGAACTATTGAGTGGCAAGAGCTTGGTCACTAGAAATGGCGTGCAAAGGATTAATGCTTTTGACATTACTCACATCGGTGCATGAATTAGGTTGCATCTTCATTCAAGGTCAGCCAATGGTATTTCTATCATAGCACTTTCTAAGCTAAATCTTATAAGGGTGTATTTAGATTCAGCTGGTCAGAGACACCTCAAGTATGAGATAGTGAAAGACCTTTGTATAAACTGTTGTTTATCAGGGAGTATCAACTCGCTCTTTGAATCATCTTTTGAGCTTCACTTCTTCTTTGCAGGAGTATCCCTCTCTTAAGGTAAGCTTTGATTGGATCTATCTAGCTTGGCTTGTGTTCGATTGGATGTACCTTAACCTCATCAATGGTTGGGAGAGCTAGTTCTTCAAGAAGGATAGTTTAGTGAGTGGTCAAACCTATCAAAGCCAAATGTATTACCACATATGCTTGGCTATTCTCTAAGGTATAACTTGGATGTTGAAATGCTCAAAGGTTAAAGTGAAGCTTTTGACTTTGGCTAAGTACTTCTATATGTTCGAATCTCTTACCTTGTATTCACCTTGGACTTGGTTAATCATGAATTATGAGCCGCTATAAGCTTAGAGCTAGGTCTCACTAACCATCTTTGCTAATTTTAGGTTAGTGATCAAAGCTTCATACTCGACTTCATTATTCAAGGATTTGAATCTGAACTTTATTGTATATATAAACTCAACGACATCTGGGTTAATGAGGATTAGCCTTGCTTTACTTCCAACTTTGTTCAAGGACCCATCAACATGGAAACTCCATTCGACCTCCTTTAGGGACTCTTCCTTTGAAGGTGACACATCTTGTCATCCTCGTTTAAATCCTTCCATTTCTTTTGCACTAAGATGAACTAATGAGATATAATCCAAATCTCTGAAGATAACTTAGTAGATTGAATATGACATATGAGTCTGTAAAGCTCTTTACCTGCTAGTATGTTTATAACCATCTTTCCATTTTCTTTGATATATTTTTCAAGTCCCATTTCTCGCATTGGACCCCATCACTTTATGATAGAGTTGGAAGCTGCATTTATAAAATAGAGTCATGGACACAAATGTAAATAAAACTTTCTATTTTGGTAATGATGCAGAAAATTAAAGAAAAGAAACTAAAAAAGCCAAAGAGTAATTATTTTCTTATCAGATTTAGGAAGGGGTGACTCATAATTTATTTTCTTTAGTAAGGAACCTTATTATCGTATAGAAACTAAGGGCTCAATCTAATGGAATCAATGGCTCTATTGACCTACCCTTAATTGCTTAAACCTATTATCTAGAATGTTTCTTAGCACTAGCTCTAGGAGCCATTGGGTACTAGAAAAAGAAAGCATATAATTACAAATACTGGAATCAACAAGGCATATGCAAATAATATAATAACAATCTTGTGTGATACTATAATAACTTGAGCAATGTTGTATCTCAATACTTTGAACAAGTTTTATCAATCAAAAATACTTTCTTAATATTAATGAATAAAACACAACATTTGGTCCATAATTTTTTCACTTAAATTAATAGAAAAAAATATTATAGAATAGTATTTGAATCATTATTATCCTCAGTACATTTAATCTTCTCCTTTTGATTACAATCTTCAAGTAATGTTTCATCCTCTTGATTAAAAGTCTTCAATAAATTCATCCTCAACATGATTTGCATCTTTGGTTTTCTCAATCAGGCTAACATCAATGATATATGGAGTAATATTATCCTTATGCAATGAGACATCTTGTAGTCATTGAGCTAGATAGGATTATAATTTTCAGTCATTTCAATCTCTTGGTGTATGTTATTGTCTACATCACATACTTCTTCAGCATCCATGCAAGCATGTTGCACCTCAGGAACATCGTACAAGTGCCTATGGTGAAATTTTTGCACCACTCACCAATCTTTTTCTATTTTAGTATCTTCCATGTAGAAGACTTACTTTGCTTAAGATGCTAGTGTGAAAGGGCATTCTTGTACTAGTATTTGCTGATATTAATACTTGTTTGATGACCATCTCCATAAATTCTTTTTTTACCTTTTATCAAGGTCAAACCAATCAAACTTGAACAAAACTACTTGGTAATCCTTTACATATTCCAACTCAATAATATCCATGACAACATCATAGAAATCAATATGCCCATCTTCATGATTTCCTTGAACCACCACACCACTATTTTGTCTTCCAAGATAGTTGTCCTGCTTTTTTGTGTGGAACCTAACTCCATTGATGATGCAACTAGCGTATCTTTTGACATGTATGTCAGGACCACAAACTGATGCAACCAATTGATTAGATATTTCAAGTGATCCTAGATTGTGAATCCATGGGATAAAAATGAATCAGGTGGGAGTTATAGTCTAAATGATATTATATATGATGAGAATATTGACACCAATCTGTGAAAGGACAAAAATGAGAAGAATATAGAAAAAGCTATAGGATTGAGGCTAATAACAACCTATTAGAAGATTCAACATTAGAGGAGCTTATTATTCCCATTTCTTTTGATGAAGAACATGATGTTGAGGAGCCTTGTTGTTTCCTTGAGTTTAGGCCAAAAATAGATGTGGAGAAGGTGGAATTGACATTGGCGATGCTATTTAGTAATGTAAAGGAGTTCAAAGATGCAATTAGAGAATATGCTATTATAAGGTCATAAGATAAGACTCCATAAAAGTAAGAAAAGAAGGTTCAAGCAAAATGTGTACAAGACTACAAGTAAAAGGCTTATGCTTTTAGAGTGATTGATGAAGATATATTATAGCTTAAGATATTGAACCCTACTCATAGTTATATAAACACACTCTAATAGGTTAGTGACATCCACATGGATTGCCAAAAAATATCTGGATAAATTTATGGCTACTTCTTAGAAGCTAAGAGAGATTAATGATGGAGTTAGGCCTAATTATGCTGTTGGTGTCTCCAAAATGAAATACTATTGAGTCAAGCAAAAGGCAATGGATGAGATATTAGGGAGTTTGGCTGAGTAGTATTCTAGGTTATGAGATACTATTCAAAGCTAAAGAAACTAAATGAGAGCACAAAAGCTATTATTCAAGTTGATAAACCATCCCTAATTGTAGAACCAAGGTTTCAAAGAATGTATGTATGCTTAGGCCCCTAAAGAATGGATTTTTATATGGTTGCAGAGGATTGATTGGTCTTAATGGATCTCATCTTTAAGGCCATGGGTAGGGTCAACTTTTGGCTACTGTTGGGTATGATAGGATGTATCCTTTTGCATATATTGTTATGGATTTGATAGTTGGCTTTGTTTCTCATGAATTATCTTGAAGACATAGGTCCATTAATAGGCATGAATGGACTTTTATAAGTGATGAACAAAAGGTAGTCTACAAATTATTTTTTAAATGCCATTTTAATTCTAAATTATTACATAACATAATGACAATGTCTTAATTTATGTATACTATAGGGATTGATTCTAAGCCTTACTTTAGTTTACCCTAGAGTACATCATAGTTTCTATTTAAGGCAGTTATATGCAAACTTCGAGAATGAATTTAAATGAATTTGGCTAAAAGATAGAATGTGGGACATAGCTAAGGCAACTACATATAATTATTAGAAAAGAAATATGAAAATGATAGGTTCGTGAATACAAAGGCATTTAATTGGCTGATAGGTTTGGACTAAGCTCATTAGAGCAAACATCATTTAGCCCTATGTCCAACTATGACAAGCTTCTAAATAATATAAGTGAATCATTCAATGCTTCAATAGTAGAAGCCAGGGACCAACTAATATTGATAATTCTAGAGATAATTAAAGGAAAGATGATGGATAGGCTTCCTTAGAATAGATATATATGGCAAAGTATAAAAGAGATATATGCCCCAAAATACAAAGGAAGTTGGAGAAGACAAAAAATGTATCTAAGGGTTGGACAACAACTTGGAGGGGGCTAACAAGTTTAAGGTCATCTAAGGCAAAGGTAAATTTATGCTTGACTTATCTAAAAGGACTTGTGCCTATTATAAATGGGACATCTCTTAGATCCCTTGTATGTGTATAGTAACAATAATCTTTTATCAAAAAGAGAGGCTGAAAAACTATTTTGGCAAAACATATCATATTGAAACCTACTTGCACATACACTTATGCCTTCTAAATCCCCTAAAGGGCCAAGACATATGACCTAAAATAGGCCTAGTCTTATTTTACCCCCAGTCCTAAGAAGATTTATTGATATGACTAAAAACCAAAGAATTAGAGACAATGAAGTGCCATAGAACCCATACAAATTGAAAAAAAAACAAATAAAAATTTGAGGTCTGGGAAATGTGGTTCTTATGGCCACAATCAGAGGATTTATGTTGGACTATTTAAGAGAAAAAAGGTACGCTAGAAAAGACAAACTATCTATAATTGCCCACTCTCTTATTGCCATGGTACATGTTTAGGTTTAAAGGTTTTGCTAGGTTATGTTTTCATGATGAATTTATGAAACTCATTACAAGTCCAAAAGAAGACAGATATTTATGGAGTTCAAAATAGCTGTAGTTGTTCACAGTCAAACAAAGGTATTACTTTTCTCAGCTACTAATAATAGTTAACAAAGAAGCTTTCTTTGCCATTTAATTAGTATTTATGATTGGTGATCCCAAAAAAAATATTTGAAGAACTTTGACTTGACCTAATCACAACAGTGTTTATAGCCATGATCCATATGCATGATCCATACCTAATTGATTCATTTCATGGCTGCATGCATCATTTATCATGTATCTTATGTTAGATCTTGTAGTTGGTGTTCTGGTGTATTTTGGTGATGCAAAGAAAAAGGGTTCATGAACAATTTCTATCTATATATTTAATGCAATGCAAAAGATTAAACTGATGAAAAATTATGCCCACTTTTCTAATTATGCTATTGATAAAGATGGTTTGTTGTTAGCATCCATAGGAGGAAGATGAAAAAAAAAAAAAATAGAGATGCTTTTGTATATATTTCTTAGTGATTGTTTCGTTGTCTTATCTTATATGTATCTTAAACTGTTTATTAAATAACTACTCTTTGATCAACTATTTGTATTACTTGAACTTATTTTTAAGTTATCGCTTATTTATTTCTGTAATGTAGTGTAACATATCAATCAACAAGTTAGCATTTGAACTAAACTATTTGAATTCATGACCATTTCTATCCATCCATATCAACTAGCACAGAGCAGTAATAAAATAGTCTTAACCCATATTTTTAAGATTAAATAATCCTGCATTTTGAAATGATTAAAAGTCTGAATTGACTAAACAAATGACTGAAATAATCTTGAAGTACTAACTTATTTTCATATTTCACTTGTCTTAATGAGCTTGGAATAATTTCAAGAGGGATTGGTACAGGGTACTGGCCAGCTATGCAAGTGCATCCTGAGCAAGATAAAAATTGAACTATTCATGTTTTTCATGCAGTTACAATGATTTTTTTGTGCTACATGCACTTATCTCAATGTCATTTTTTTTTATCAATGTATTTGGTAGTGTGCTAGCTACTTGGACTAATTTGATTGGTAGACCATTTTTTGTGCTAGCTACTTAAGCTATATTAGTTAGGCTATTTTTTGTGACACTTTTGTCTAATTGGCAGTGAGATATATATAATTGACACTTGGTGGTAGAGTGCCTTTTATTATGTTATGTACTTGGTAGTGGACTATTTAAGTTATGTTATTGGCACTTGGTAATGTGAGATTTATGTTTATATGTATTTGATAGCAGACTATTTGTATTGAGATTACAGTTTTATCATTCACATGTGTGTTTAAGATTTCATAAAATACTCATTCTTCTCCTCTATTTGACATTCTTTATTGAGATTACATAGCTTTGTTTGAGATTCTATGTAATTAGCATTTTTGAATACTACTCTGTGCAAGCTCTATTTTTTTCTTTACAATGAGATGTGATATGTGATCCACCATGATATATGGTCTACAATGAGATGGCTTTGGAGAAGAATGATATATGCCCAGAGCTACACAATCACCTTAATTAGATCATGCATAGAGAAAAGGTACACTTGTCACATTATTATTGTATTGAATACTTGTTCAATCATTGAATTGAGAAGAAAATAGAAGGCAAAATTGAATTGTTGTTCAACCTTTAACAAAGTAGCTATTTTTTCACATTGTTATTACATCGAATCATTGTTCAATCACTAAACTAAGTAGAAAAGCAGAAAATAATTTCTAAAAAAGGTTAAAAAATTGCTAATTTATCATACAAGAACCTATGGATGTATTAACCTAACTTAAACTTCGTTATAAAGGTTTAGTTATTACAAAACATAAAACAAAAAAAGTTAATACTACTCTTAAAATTTCAACTATAAAGATCTAGTGCTTGTGATAAAACATTTGCATGGTACCATTACTTAGAACTTCTCCATCATAAGATACAACTTCCCCATCATAAATATGATATTCATAACAATTGATACTACCAAAAAAGGGGCAAGCAACTTCTCTCCTGTATGATGCATTTCAATGTAATTTTGTAGTCAAGCTCCTTGATTAATAAGTCTTGGCATAATTTGCCTACCACAAGCACATGTTGGAGGATCGAACCAGAGAAAAAGTTCATAGGTACCATCAATCTATGAGCTAAAAAATTAGGCAATTTTATTATACAACAACAAAAATCATCTTAAGAAATAAGTAACAATTATAAAAATAAGAATATTATTCCATATCTTGGACAACTAAGAAATCTTCTAGTTGGGTTTGCAGGTATGGAAGAGGTTCTTAACAGAGTCCTTTTCTCGTAGATCATCTGCTAAATCACTGCTATCCACCATGCCTTCTCCAACCGGATAGTCTAATCTCTTACCTCCAACTAGATGGGACAAAGCTCTCAAATGGATAGGCAATGGTGATTTTAGGGCAAACCATAAAAGAAGACCCTTCTCTTAACTCATCTTGGATTAGTAGAGGCTCCTCTTTTACCACCGAAATAGTTTGCACATGCAATAGATGGATACTTTATATGTAATGGGTTATGAACTATAAAGTTTATTTTGATATTTTGCTAACTTTAGGATTTAAGTTGCAAACACCCCAAAATTATATGATTTAATTATAATTATCTCTTATTTTTAATTGATAGAGTCAAGAGATGGATAGTTATTACGTATGGCACATGTGAAGGATAATTATTATATGCAATAGTTGTATTATCAATCTTATCAATGATAATTGTAACATCCTGAGCTTTTGAGACTTATATTTTAGCTTTTGAGTATGCCTTTGTTTTCGAATTGATATTCTGTATGTAATTCAAGCAAAAATTTTTGTGGAAATGAAATTTAATACCTTATAAGTGTTTGGAGTTTTTCTTCTTTGTTATGGAAGTTTGCTTGGTGGATTTTGATTTATGTTTCCCTCAAAATTTCAATGTTTACCTGCTATTTTAATTCTTTGGAGAATGAGCTAGAGTGACAATTTTGGATGCTGGAGGGTGCTGGCATTTCCTGGGGAGGCAGTCAGCAAGTTACTAGAGTTTCTATGGTTGCCAACCATCCTCCCAAGTGAAATAGTCTAACCAGGTCTGGTGTTAAGGCAACTAGGCACCTAGTTAGGTGCCTAGTTAGGCGCCTAGTTTAGGAAATCTAAGGGACTAGGTTCCCAGTTGGACGCCTAGTTCAGAGTTGATAGCAACTAGGCACCTAATTAGGTGCCTAGTTTGGATGGGTTAGGACTAGGCACCTAGTTGGGCGCCTAGTTTATGAAACCTGGGAACTAGGTGCCCAGCTAGGCACCTAGTTTAGGGAGAATGAAGTAACTAGGTGCCTAGCTAGGCGCCTAGTTGCAAACTATTCGGCCATATGGTCGACCAGTTAGGGGGGGGGGGGGGTTAGTGAATTTCAATGAGTCAATCATAATTTGGAATGAGGGCATTATAGAAAAGGTAAGAAAAAGAAGGGATTAGAAGAGAAAGAAAGAGCTTGGCGTGAGGGAATAGAGAAGGAAAAGGAAGGGAAAAAGGAAAGAAAAAGGGAAGGAGAAGAAGAAGAAAGTCAATTTTCTTGCTTTTGAGGTAAGTGTGGCCTCCCTAAGCCTATAGCTCTAGATTCTTGTGATTAGATGTATATATCATGCTAACATGCATATTTTGAAAAGACAAGAAAGGGTTGAAGAAAATTATGCTAAGATAATAAACATAGCATTTTCATGTAGAGTTGCAAGAAACCTTTCATGTTATTGTCCTGATGATGCATGTATGTTAAACTAGGACAAGTGGTTGGCCCTAGGGAACCTGAACAAGGAAGATATCAGTTTGTCTAGCATGATAGCAACAAGTGAGTGGGTTCCTCATCTAGCTTTGCTGTTATTTTAAAATGCTATGTGAATATTGAAATTTAGACTAATTGTTACAGTGTATGATGTATAGTGTTGAAAAGAGGTTTTGAAAATGTAAAAAATGAGAACAAAATGCATGATGTATTTTAAAGCATGATTTTAAAGTATAACATGTGTATAAGGAAAAACATGAACCTATAACATATGTTACAGTATGTTGTTATGGTATTTTAACAGTATAACATGAGTTTTAGAAAAGAAAGCATGTGTTTCAAGAAAAACTTATGCTTCAGATGCATTCATGGCATATATGCATAGAAATGATATTAAAAAGGAACATATATTTTAGAGTATGTAGCATACAGAGCATTGGGAAGCTATAGGGCTAATCATCCTGTAGTGTATAACATAGCATGAGCATTGCATACTATAAAAAATAAGTGGCACCTCCTTGCGATTAAATCATACAATAATCCCTCAGCCAAGGGTGAGTAAATGTTATACCAGGCCTAGTAGGACAAGTTGCAAGCTGCCCATGGGGGCAAAGAATCATAGCTCAGTTGAGCTAGCTACTATATGTCCCGAGGGGGCAAAGAAAACCCTAGGTCCCAGGTCAAAGGACAAAGCACATTTGCAGGTGAACTACATGATTAGTGAGGGGTGCCACCAAAGTGCGATGATCCTAGCCAGTCATGTATCCAATGAGAGTACCTGCAGGAGGGAAGCTATAAGTTGGTACCTCGGAGGCATGCACACACAGCCTAGCATCATAAGATTTGAAAAGCTTGCATCTAGATTTGAAAAAGAAATGCCAGTGGACAACTTGTCAAAAGCTTACAATGTGTTTTAAAAAGGGCCTGGTGGGGAAAAAGTCTTAAAAGAAATGCCAGTGGGCAAGGTATATCATAGTGGGGATCAGAAAGCAAAAGTATAAAGGCTGGGCTACAAAAAATGACATTACATGTTTTATAAGCAAAGTCATATGCATGGTTTATGTTTCAAAAGAAAATGATTGATACTATAATTTTATTTCAATTTGATATATTGTTGAAAGCATAAGCTATTTTATGTTATCTGTTATCATATTAAAATATGTACTTTAATGTATTCATGTTATATGATGCTATTAATTAAATGATGTTCTATGTTCTCAATTTTTTCATGATTAGATGGTTATCCAATCACTGGGACTTCGGTCTCACCCCATTCTTGTTGGTATCTTTTTATTAGAGATCAGTGAGCTCACTACAAGGATTAGAAGGTTGGCCTTCGCCTTAGCTTGGTTTTGGACATGGATTTTAGCTACGCTTTGTATTAGTTCCTTGTAAAGCAAATAAAAATGTATCTAGTAGCAAATGAATATGTAGAGTTGGGTGAGGGCTTGTATATCTGGATATATATACTAATGACTTGGTGATGTAATATAGGTAGGATATGTATATATGATAAGGTTTTGGGCATGTACATATAGTTGTATATATTAGTGACCTGATGATGTGTCACTGACTAGATACATGTATAAAAATAAAATGTTTTAGATATGTATATGAACGTACTAAAAGGTCACCTGATGATGTATTATAGATTGGATCTATATTTATATATAAAATGGGGTTGGTTGTGAAATAAATTGTGAATGTGATCTTATGAAACATGTGTGAAATTAGTATTTTTGTTGAACAGGATGATTTATTTTGTAATTGTGAGGATGCATATATATATATATGATTGAGCAGGTTTTAAAAACAAAAAGAGAGACATAAGTTTTTAACAGGATGAGGTTTTGCTTTGGTGATATGTGCCAATTGAATGGAGTTTACTTGTACTTTATGGTGTGGAATATAAAGGCTAGTAAAACTTTGCTTGATTTTCATAGGCTGCCTGCACTGTCGGCTAGAAGGGGTGCCGACAATAATACAAGAGATTTATAGTCATAATCAATGGTATTGGAGAAGGATAATTATTATATGCAATGGTTATATTATCAATTGTCCAGGTCAGGCCATGATGAATTCAGTGCTAGACCAAATTTTTAGGCTAGAGCTTGCCTGGCTTGAAGATAGCGCATGAAAAGAGAATATTTTAAGCAAAGGGTGTTAAGTAGAACCACCATTTAATTCAATAAATGAAATGATGTAAAGAAAATATTGGAAAAATTAGAAAACAATAGAGGTTAATCATAACTAGATAGATTTAGCTCCAAATGAAACCCATGAACTCAATCCTAAAAATCGTAATGCAACCACCATATGCACTTAGGTGTAGGGCACTAAAACTAATGGGAATGTTAAGAGGCTCAGCCTTGCTCTACCAACACAATTATTGAAAGATACAATGGAATAAATAAAAGGGGGAAGAAGAGGGTTTGATCCTTGAATCTATATGGAAGCACTCATGTATCCTTAGAAACTTAAGGCATCAAATCTAATGAGTCCATAACCTCCCACATGCCAATATAACAAGAAAGAAGAAGAAGAAAAGCGAGGGATGATGCTATAGTTTCAGCCTAAATTTTTCTCAAGAAGAAAGGTGAAAGAGATGGAAGATCTGAATTTAAATTTTTAGCAACAACCCTGCTAACTTTTTATTTTGAAATCATACTTATCTATCCAACCGTATGTTACCCACAAACAATTAACTATATTTGACTTGACTCAACAAACTACCAGACTTACTAATAAAATACTAGTCACATAATAACAATAACAATAAGAAATTAAATTTTAAAACACCCCTTAATTCCTTATTGTGATATTTAATAATTTTTGAAGTACTGAATTTTGTTTCTTGAAAGTGCTTTAGTAAAAATGCCTGCAACATGATCATTGGAGCTGCAATATTTGATTTGAATCTTCTTCTTCTCTACTGCATATCTAATGAAATAATGCTTGATGGCAATGTGTCTTGTGCAGTGAGAGTAGAGCAATTGCTGATTTGTTGTCACACAAGATTGAAGTAGCTTCTCCTTGCTTCGCACCAAAATCCTTCAAAATGTGGCTTAACCATATTGCTTGTAAAGCTGCCAATGATGCTACGACATATTCAACCTTGACTGATGATTATGCCACTGTTTGTTGCTTCTTAGAAGCCTAAGTAACTGCTCCCAAACCAAGAGAAAAAATAAATCCTGAAGTACTTCTTATATCATCAAAATACCAATAACTTTGCATCAACATTTTTCTCATATCAAACACAAAAATCAATATTACCTTGGATGTATCTCAACACTCTCTTAGCAGCCCCGAAATGAATTTGAGTAGGTTTGTGTATAAACTTGGACAATAAGCTTGCTGCTTACGTAATATCGGGTTTAGTAACTGTCAAATATAATAAACTTTCAATCAAGCTTCTAGAGAGTGATGCATTCACTTCTTTGCTTCCATCTTCTTTGCTTAGTTTTTCATTCATAACCAATGAAGTATAAAGTGATTTATAATTTACCATTTAAATTTTTTCAAGAAGAGTTTTTGCATACTTCTTTTGACAAATAAACGCTCCTTCTTTTTGCTAAATTTCAATGCCCAAGAATTGATGTAATAAATCCAAGTAACTCATTTCATATTTTTGCTTCATCTCAATTTCAAAGATATAATCATTCTTTCATCATTACTAGTAATTACCATATCATCAACATATAGAGAAATAATAAGAATGTAAGATGTACCTTGCTTCTTAATGTATAATGTTGGTTTATTCTTACTTCTTTGAAATCTTTGTTGTTGAAGAAAGCATATTTCTTACTATACCAAGTTTGGGGTGCTTGTTTGAGGCCATACAAAGCCTTTTTTATCTTGTAGATTTTTTCTTCTTTTTCATTTGCTACAAAGCCTTGAGGTTGCTTTACATAAACCTCCTCTTTCAAAGTATTATTCAAGAATGTTGATTTAACATCAAGTTAATGCAATAACCAACCATTTTTAGCTATCAAGGCAATAAGAACTCTAATTATATCATGCCGAGCCACTAGAGCAAATGCCTCTTCAAAGTCAATTCCAAGTTGTTGAAAATACCCTTTAGCTACAAGCCTTGTTTTGTTCTTTTGGATAGAACCATCTAGATTGAATTTCATTTTGTAGATCCACTTCACACTAATCATTTCTTTGTCTTTTGGCCTTTCAACTAACTCAAGTTTTATTCTTCTTAATCACATTAATTTCTTCTTTCATATCTTTCTTCCAAGTCTCTTCTTTGATTGCTTCTTTAAAACTTTCTGTCTCAACAGCACAAAAATTGCAACTAGCATATACATCACTAAGGCTTTTCATTTTCCTTGGAGGAATACTTGATGATGAATAACTAGAGCTTGATGGTGAACTTGGACATGTTATGAAGACATTTATGGTGCATCTTCATGAACATCATCTTTACATTTTTTGAATTTCTTGTGTTTCATTGAGAATAATAGCTTAACCTTGGGCTTTCTTCTCTTTCCAATCCTATGTATCCTTGTCACTAAAAATAACATCTCCAGTAATAATCAACTCATTTTTCTTCAACCTAAAAAGCCTATAGCCCTTTGAATTTTAGGTATAACCCACAAAAATTCATTTCTCACTAGTCTCATCAAGCTTGTGTCTAACATTCTTTGAAACATGAGCAAAACAAATACATCTAAACCTTTAAGTGATTCATTGATGGATTCTTTCCATTCCAAGCTTCAATTGGAGTTTGATTAATCACTGCTTTTATTGGGCATCTATTCAACAATAAACTATAGTAAAAATAGCTTCACCTCAGAAAGACAAAGGCAGCCCCTTCTTATAAAGCATTACTTTTGATATCTTCACAATGGTTCTATTCTTTCTTTTCGCTAGTCCATTTTGTTGTAGAGTGTATCCAACCATTAGCTATCTATTCAAGCCAATATCTTCTGTTGACCCAATTATTGATTTTGATGATTAACAAAACTATTTGAGTATAACATTTGAAGTTACTAATGATTTTGATTAAGTTTTTCAGTTTATGATTTGATTCATTAATCAAAATCACTAGACAAATCAAATTCTAGTTTGAATCTAATGTCAAGGTAAGATTGCAGACATTAGAGTCGACACGTGGAATTCAGAGTCGACTCCAAAAATCGGCACAGACTTAGAGTCGACACCTGGACTGTTAGAGCCGACTCCAACAGAAAAGACAGAACGATGGTTTTTCTGGTCACGACTTAGAGTCGACTCCTGGACTGTTAGAGTCGACTCCAGAAGATTTTCGTGTCGACCCCAGAAAAGTTAGAGACGACTCCAGATCGAGCGGATTGGGGATTTTCGATTTAGAGCCGACTCCAGAAAAGTTAGAGTCGACTCCAGTTTGTCAGAAATGACTCCAGAACTGTCAGAACGTCTCTAAACTTTATTTTATCTTTTTAATCTCAACGGCTATTACTATATTTGGTTCTAATCCTTCTTACACTTGTTTCTAACGGATAGTTTTTGGCTATTTATGGATTAAGAAGGATCTATAAGAAGAGGTTTTATTGTATCCAAAAAGAAGAGGAAAAAGAGAAACAAGAGAAAAAGAATAGAGAAAAACCTTTGAAATCCATCAGAAAATCAAAAGAGAAAAGAGGGAAGATTCGAAAGGAAAGATTATACTGATTCCTCAAAAGAAAGAGAGAGATTTCAAGCTTTCATGGTTTCATTTTGAAGAAATCTCAAAAGAAGAAGCAAGCCCTAGCTTTCTGATCTTCGGAGCTTCAAGAGCATTCTAAAGGAAGATCCACTCAAGAGAAGAGAAGAAGCAAGCCACCAAGATCTGCAAATCAGGCTTTGATTCCTATCTCTTTAGTATTGTTCTATTATTGTATATTTGCTCATTGGAGGAGCTTTTAAACTTGTAAAAATGTTATTGTTTGCTGGGTCAATCAAAGGATTGATTCCATTGAGGCTGTTAGCCTTGTGCAAGCAGTTGCTTGTGTTGTAAGGTTGTGTGCTGGTGAGCCTTGAAAACCAGCTGGGTTCGTTGTGCACCCGAAAAAACAAGTTTGAGTTGTGAGCTTGCAAAATAACTCTGCTGTAATCAGATTGATTATAGTGTGGACCCAAGAGGTACTTGGGAGTGGATGTAGGTGTAGGTACATCGAACCACTATAAAACTTCTTGTGTTTGCATGATTGTTTCCTTGTCTCTTACTCTCTATTCTTGCATACTCTGTTTTAATTCGTATACATCTAAGTTTTCACTTCGCTGGGGGATTGTTTTTAAAAGGAGTTTAATTTTTGAAAAACCCAATTCACCCCCCCTCTTGGGTTGCTATCTGGACCAACAATTGGTATCAGAGCTAGTGCTCATTTGATTTGATCTAACGATCAAGAGTCAAAGATCCACATGGCAACTCAAGCTGGTTCATCTTTTTCTGAAGGCCAATCTACTAATAGACCACCCTTGTTTAATGGTTTAAACTATGGTTATTGGAAGGCTAGAATGAAAATCTTCATTCAAGCACTTGACTATGATCTATGGAGCATTATAGTCAATGGACCACACACACCCACTACTAGAATTAATGGCATGGAGATTCCTAAACTGGAAACGGAATGGGATGAACATGATAAAAAATTGGCACAACTTAATGCCAAGGCTATGAATGTTTTGTACTGCTCATTAGATGCAAATGAATTCAATCGTATATCTATTTGCATTTCTGCTAAGGAAATCTGGGATAGACTTGAGGTTACCCATGAGGGAACAAATCAAGTCAAGGAATCCAAGATTAACATGCTAGTTCATAAGTATGAATTGTTTAAAATGGATGCATGTGAATCTATTTCTGATATGTTTACAAGATTTACTGATATAGTTAATGGTTTAAAAAGTCTTGGTAAATCTTATGATAATTCTGATCTTGTGAGAAAGGTTTTGCGTTCCTTGCCTAGGACTTGGGAAGCTAAAGTAACTGCAATACAAGAGGCAAAGGATCTAAGTACCCTACCCCTGGAAGAATTATTGGGATCCTTGATGACTCATGAGCTTCAAGTTAAGCAACATGTTGATGATGATGAGTCAAAGAAGAAGAGGACTATGGCTCTTAAGATTTCTGAATATATGGAAGAGCCTCATGAATCTGAAGATGAAAGTGATGATGAGGACATGACTCATCACAAGGAAGTTTAAAAGATTCATGAAGAAAAAGAAGTTTGAAAAGAAAAAGCCCTTTGCTAGAAAAGATGAGGACAAGGGCAAAGAAAAAGAAGTTATCTGTTTTGAATGCAAGAAGCCGGGACACTTTAAATCTGAATGCCCACAACTAAAGAAAGGCACCCGGAGATTCAAAAAGAAGGCAATGATGGCCACATGGAGTGATTCGGAAAGCTCAAGTTCCGAAGAGGAAGAAAAGAGTGAAATGGCCAATCTATGCTTCATGGCTGACAATGATGAGGTAAGTCCAAGTTTTCTTGATGATTTTACTTTCGATGAGTTGCATAGTGCTTTTTATGAATTGATGGATGATTTTGCAAATTAAGTTCAAAGAACAAAGATCTGAAAAATCAAATGCAAAATCTATCTTTAGAAAATGAAAAGCATGTTGTAGAAAAAGAACTTTTGATAAAAGAAAATGAAAGCTTGAAAAATGAAGTTGATAGACTTAAACCTATAGTTGATAAATTTACTTTGAGCTCTATCAAACTTAATATGATTTGGACAATCAAAAGGCTATTTTTGATAAAGCTGGATTAGGATATAATCCACTTAAAAAGCAAAAATCCTTGAAAATATTTTTGTACATGCTGAAAAATCATCAAATATTACTTGTTTTAAATGTGGAAACAAAGGACATAAATCTTATATGTGTAAAACTCCACATGATAAAAGAAAGATGATTTGGGTTCCCAAAGGAACAATATTTATTGCATCTAACCATGAAGGACCCAAGAAGGCTTGGGTACCTAAAGTTAAGATATGAATATTTTGCAGGAGTGTCTTGCAGCCATCAGACTGAAAAGAAAGTGGTACCTTGATAGTGGTTGCTCAAGACACATGACGGGTGACAAAGATCAATTCATCACCCTTGAATCAAAAAGAGGTGGAGTAGTTACTTTTGGTGATAATGGTCAAGGCCATATCATGGGTATTGGTAAGATTCAAATTACTCCATCTACTCATATTGATAATGTCTTATATGTTGATGGACTTAAGCATAACTTGATAAGTATTAGTCAACTGTGATAAAGGTTTCAAAGTTTCCTTTGAAGCTTCTATTTGCACTGTTACTAATCCCATTGATAACAACATTATTCTTGTTGGTAAACGTTATGGCAATGTGTACTTAATTGATTTGAGTAATTTATCTCCAAGTAATCATTGCTTAGTTGCTAATAATGCTAAGATGAATGAGATTGGTTGGCTATGGCACCGTAGATTAGGTCATGCAAGCACACACCTAATTTCTAAACTATTGAAAATGGATTTAGTTAAAGGTATTCCTAGTTTAAATTTTGAAAATAATCGAATCTGTGATGCATGTCAATTTGGAAAACAAACAAGAACTTCTTTCAAATCTAAGAATGTTGTTTCAACTACTAGGCCACTAGAGCTACTACACATGGACCTTTTTGGACCTACTAGAACCACAAGTCTAGGAGGAAAGAAATATGGTCTTGTGATAGTAGATGATTACTCTAGATTCACTTGGGTAATGTTTTTGGCTCACAAAGATGAGACTTTCTCAATATTCCTGAAATTCGTTAAGAAAGTCACAAATGAGAAAAACACTACCATAGTGTCTATTAGAAGTGATCATGGAACTGAATTTGAAAATCACTTATTTGAAAAATTCTGTTTTGAAAAAGGCATACATCATAATTTTTCAGCACCTAGGACACCACAACAAAATGGAGTTGTAGAAAGAAAGAATAGGACTTTAGAAGACATGGCCCGTA